>OZ034972.1:844400-1119400 GCA_964030785.1 Siderastrea siderea
TAGCTTGTTAAAATACACCTTTTTTACAAAGTTTAAAAACATTGTTTGAAGGGCCTCAGCGCTTCCTTAAATTCTAGGACTGTTAAGGTGGCTCTGAACCCCTTTCGACAATTTTTTTTTTAAATTTGCAAAGAGTCGTATTTTAACAAGCTAATTACAATTCACTAATAAGAAATGGGGTCATTGAACTCGTTTTTAAGTTATAAGCACTTAAAGCTGAAATGAAGGGTATTTTGTGGTATAGAATCGACGAAGTAAATAGTCAATTTTGGTACATTTCGGTTTACTAGATATCCTCGGTAGTATAGTGGTGAGTATCCCCGCCGGTCACTCGGGAGACCGGGGTCCGATTCCCCACCGGGGAGGTTGATACTTTTTGATTCCTTTTTAAAGGTATTAATTTTTCCCCTGTATTGCCGGGTAAGCAGATATCAAATTGAGTCACTAGTGACGTAAGCTACACAAACCATTAAATCATTCCTAACCACCCCGAAACAAACAAACAAACAAACAGACAACAAAAAGCGCAAAATGGTTGCATGTTGCTCATACTGTGAATCGTTCTGTTTCGAGATGAACTGAGTTTGAGTTTAGATCTCGGCTTGGGTAAGATTAGTGGAAAATATCCACATTGATTTAATGTACTAATTCTCTTTTAACCAGTAAATAACAATGTAATCTCAATGCTACTATTCTTCTACTAACACCACCCAGTTTTTGTTAAAGTCACGGCGTTGACAATGGTCATCAAAAAATTAACTAAGACGAGAGTGTTGCTGACTTTACTCACAACACTTCTATTACAAAAATCATGTTTACAACAATGAAGACTGCATTGGTTAAGCGTTAAACCTTCACACGTCTTTTTATAGGTGCATTCATGGGAGGTATCACATCCTCGAGCAAAAACCTCTCCGTTTCCTCGGGCGTACAGCTTGGCGCAGTTGTCAAGGCCTGGAGCACATGTGCCATTGGAGCTATGTGCGTCGCAATCTTCCCATGATACATCACTTCTACAAGAATAACATTCCAGTGCGTGCCCTGAAAATGTTAAGTTTATAATCAAATATTTTGATTCCTACAATTCCGCCAGAATCACCTATGTTCACTCTAACTGACAATCAATCTAACTTTATTTACAATGCGTTGTAAAATGACAAAGCGATTCGGCGTGAGAACTTTAACACGCAGCTGAATATTAAAATGAGTTAAGGTTTTGAGCTGACAACCATGTTTGGTTAGGCAACGTCGATAAACGTAAATTAGCAGCCATTCGATAACAACTCTTTCAGTCATTAATTTACCAACAAAGTTTGCATACGATTTTTAAAATTGTTACACTGATTCCTGTTTGTTATGTTGTCGTTAGATCATATAAATATCGAGGTAACTCATCTCTTTATGGAGGATTACTGAATCAAACGGGCCGATAATTAGTAATTCAATGGCAAATTGGATTGAGGCTGTTGAGGGATAAGTATACACAATTGCAAACTAAAAAGGTTACTCACCGATATCAACAACAACGAATAAAAAAGGAATTACCAGAGTAGAATACATGTGATCCAGTCTTGAACAATCTTTAAACAACGGTGAAATGCAAATATTTATTGGAGGATGCGTGCAATTCAATGATTCATAACTTATGAATACTTTCATTGATATTTATTAAATTAAGATACCATTAAAGAACTTACTTGAACAGTTAGCTCAGTCTCTTATGTTCCATATGCTTCTAATGAAACTGCTAAGCTTTGTGAGCGGCGAGAATGACTACAAAGAAGCCAATTTAAAATGCAACTTTAGCAACGACCCCCGTGTTACAGCACAAAACAAAACAATGACATTTATGGATTGCTTGACTGACTGCTTAGTAAGGATCCTTTGTGCTCAGCTAGATAATTGTGCTGTAAGGTATGTTTGCATTTGTGACTTTTTAGCATTAATTTTGAGGGTAATCAAGTATAAAACATAACTTAGCATAAGTGTATAACAGATATCGTCACTGGCCTTGAAACTCTCTCTTGTGTCTTCCGTTATAAGCAGGGGTTAGCCTCCTACGCAGACGTCCGCGTATGGCGTAGGAGGCTATTATAAATGTGCTATTCGCGATTTTTCTCTCCATCAACTGAAGATACTAAGCGGTGAAGCGTTCGACACGAGCACAACTCCAGCCGTACTATTACAGATATACAGGCAAATATGCTGTAGCCCCCAAGTTTAGGACCGTTTCTGGAAAGCTGATGTCGCCAGTTTAGTGTACCTGTAAGTAACATTCGCTTGTACAATATACAGGGGGTAAGGTGATCTTGTCCCCAAATACTCCTAAGATAAGATAAGATAAGATAACTTTATTTATACACGGTTTTTCCATCAGTCAATTAAATTACTGGACTATCTACCTATCTAACTAACTACAAAAATTTAATAACAACAAATTCAAAATAACAAAAGAAAAGTCTGCTTTTCATGGAGGCCGTGTCTAAAATTCACTTACATGTAAGATTTAGATATTACTTTAAACTGTGCCGACTTAATTTAGATTTGAAATCGGCCAGTGAAGATGCTTGTCTTAGGTCTACAGGTAAGTTGTTCCACAACTGAGCTCCGCTGTACGAAAAACTTTTTTTGAGATAATCAGTTCGAGGTTGTGGAAGAACTAATTTGTTTTCGGTATTCCTTAAACGATAAGCACTAACATCGTCACGATATACGAATCTTGATCTCAGATAATCAGGAGTCATACCATGTAATGTTTTATACATTAGGATAGACTTCTGTTCCAATCTTTGATAATAGAGTCTTCGCCACCCCAGTGTCCGGAACAAATCATCTAAATTACTATCATAGCTCGCAGACATTAGGGTACGAGCTGCGCGGTTTTGAAGCCTTTGCAGTTTTTCAGCAAGGCCCTTGTTACAGCTTCCCCACACTACGTTGCAATAATCAAATTGTGGTTGAATAAGGCTATTATAAACTTTGATTAAAATATTAAATGGAGTGAGATGCCGAATTCGTTTAATTGCACCAATGGCACAAGCTATCTTCTTAGAAATGTTTTCAATATGACACTCCCAGTTTATATTTTGATCAACATAAACTCCAAGGGATTTAGCGGAGGTTACTTGTTCTATTGCGTTCTCATTTATAGTAAGAAAGGGACTTTCCGTAAATTGTGATAACTTCTGCCTTGATGCAATAAGCATAAACTCAGTTTTCGTCATATTTAGAGTAAGCTTGTTAGCAGACAGCCATTCGTACACATTTCTCAGGTCGTGATTAAGGCGATAATTTATATGCTCAATGTCAGTGCTAGCAAGTGTTAGGCTAGTATCATCTGCGTACATTCTGGGTTCCGAATATGTCAGACAGTGTGGTAAGTCATTAATATATATCAAAAACAGAAGAGGTCCCAAAATTGTTCCCTGGGGAACACCACATCTTAGACATTTCGGAGTTGACTTACAAGAATTAATATGACAAATCTGTGTTCGATTATCTAAATAAGAAGCAAACCATTGATGACTGGTCCAACAAATCCCATAGTATTGCAATTTTCGCAACAAAATATCGTGATCTACTGTATCAAATGCCTTTTTGAGATCTAAAAAGACTACGGCATTAACAAGACCACGGTCTATATCCAAGGCCCAGCTATCTGTAGCTTCGATAAGTGCGGTGAGCGTGGAATGCAGAGACCGAAAACCAGATTGATGGCACGAGAGAAAGTTGTTTTTTGTTAAATAATGATAAAGTTGATCGTAAATTATCCGTTCAAAGACTTTGGCCACAACTGGAATTACTGATATTGGCCGATAATTCGTCGGATCAGAACGCTTCCCAGAATTTTTATACAATGGAGTAACTCTGGCAGATTTCCACTCATCGGGAAAGATACCCGTCATTAGGGATTGATTAAACATATGAGTGAGAGATTCCGCCAGTAAGTCAGGACATTCCCTTAGAAGTTTCGCTGAAATATTATCTAATCCTGTTGCCTTTGACCTACAAAGCTTTGATAGTAGTGCAAAAACACGTGTAGGTGTTGTTTTTTCAAAAACAAAATTTTTATCAGTTGCGGTAAGAAATTCGTCGAAGGATTTATCAGCTTCTGTTACGTCTCCACTAAGGCTTGGCCCAACTTCTGTGAAAAAGGAGTTTAGCATTTCTGCTATATCTGTTTGATCTTCAGAATTTACCCCACTATACTCCATTTCATTAATAACAGTTTTATTGGATTTTCGTGAGGTCAGTTCATTGATTGTTTTCCATGTTTTCCTTTGATCCCCACAACAATTGTTGAAGGCATTTTCATAATACGCTTTTTTAGCGCTGTTAATTTCCCAATTCACTTGATTTTTAACCATTCGAAATTGGTTCCAAATAAATGGATCCTTTGTCTTAATAGCCTTTCTTTTAAGGCGGTTTCTGAAATTCATCCGCTTTTTTAAAATAGTGGTTATCCGTGGTGATTTAGAATCTCGTATCCGTTTGGTCTTCATCGGTGCGTGCTTTTCACAAACATTCAGGAATAATTCTTTCCACCTCCTCCACATATCATTAGGATCATACAATTTCTTTATATCATCCCAGGGTTGGGCTAAAATATCCGCATAGAAATTTGCGCTATTAAAATGTTTAAACTGTCTATATGTTATCAAGTTAACTCCTTTAGAGAAAGTGGGAATTGAAATTTTTCGATATGCATAAACTAAACTGTGATCACTTATGGCGACATGAGACACCCCTGAACAATACACATTCTCTGCCCGATTTGTGAAAATCAGATCAATTAAAGTACTTGTAGTAGGTGTAATTCTGGTAGGTTCATTAATGAGTTGTTCCAATCCATAAATATCTGTTATGTTTAGAAGAGCTTTCACATTAGCATTGTCTTTGGATTGCATGTCACAATTTAGATCCCCCAGGAGAAAATGTTCTACGTTTTCAGAATCTAATTTGCCTAATAATGTGTTTACATGCGCGAAAAGTTCATGGGGTGAATTTGGAGGTCTGTACCATGAAGTAATAACAAAGGGTTTTGAGTTATGTTTACGAATTTCAATTGATATAATTTCCAAGAGCTGACTGTCCAAATCTGTACGGACAGAATAGCTTATGTTTGAACGAATGTAAAAACATACGCCACCACCAAACCTGCCATTTGTTGACCTGTCACGGCGGATTATATCATAACCCTGGACTTTCACATCCTGATCAGAAATGCTCTCATTTAGCCTGGTCTCATTTATGGCTAGAACGTCGATGTTTTGATCATTTAGAAAAACGCGAAGTTCATCAATATGTTTCAAAAGACTGGTAATATTCAAACTAGCCATTTTAAATCCACGACACTTTGGCATTAGAGTATTTGACTGATTTGACCTGATCCGGACGCTGGAGGTGGCAATGAGATTGGGTGTCGGCACAGTTGTCAAGTAAGAATTATATCAATGAACTATATTATTTACAAAATTACTCGCTAAAATAGCAATACCTTTCTTGTTAAGGTGGAGTTTGTAATTGTTCAGACATGTTTCGTCGATGTTCAAGTGTTCGACGAAGCCCCAGCCATTTTGATTACAAAATGTTTTCAAAACTTTGTTGCAGTCCTTTACTTTCTTCTTGAGCGATTGTTCATCTGATCTTTGTGTGATTGCAGAAATGGTTACACTAGTGTTAGGAGAGTTTGTAGCAATCATATTTCCTAGGTCGACGATTTTCTCCGCCACATTCCGAGCAGAGGATGAACTTTTCAGATCATTTGTTCCGACATGGAGGATTATCGCCTTCGGTTTTGTAGCCAAGCTTGGTTGCAGATAATGCTCCATGTCTGTGGTTGTAGCACCAGGGAAACTTCTCACAGTTACGCGCCGTTTAGCTGCCCGACTTAATAAGTCCTTGCGTAAACCTTTGACAATCGAATCTCCAACAATGATTGTGCCTTCATTGGGTTTTTGCTCCCCTTGGCCGTTCTCACTAGTATCGTTGTTTTCCGTTTGTAGTTGCTGGTTCTGGGAACTAGCTTTGCCTTTCTTTTTCTTCTTCTCTCGTTTAGGGTTATTGGACTTGTTTGATTTAACGGGTTGCCAGTCGTCAGAAGCAGGTTGTTGATCGTGTGATCCTGACGATTGATCGGCAGAAGCAGGTTGTGGATCGTGTGATCCTGACGATTGATCAGAAGAAAGTATTTTGATTACTTCAAGGAGGCTAGCCCTTTCTTTCTCAAGATGGTCAATGGTAGATTCATAAGTTGTGCATTTGAGCCGCAGTTCGTCTAGTTCTTGTTGTAGTGGCCGTAATCCGTCTCTATTAGTTAGACTGGATTTAATGCCGCTTATTTCGGACCAGACCTTTGCAATTTCTTTAGAGAATTTCTCACTCAAGTTGTTAATTAGTACTTCGCCAGTGTTGAGGGCATGTTGAGCGTGTTCGAATGATTCGCTTTCGCTTTCGCTTTCGCTTTCGCTTTCGCTTTCGCTTTCGCTTTCGCTTTCATTCTTGTTCTCGTTCTCGCCCAGAGCAACTTCATCAACTTCAAAACCTTCTCTCACAAGCGAGTGATCGTTTCGGGTGTCGGCAGTCGCTGTTGTTGACATTAATCTCACTTGTTGATGTTCACCGCTTGTTGAATGTTCGTCGGCGAAGTGAGTGGTTTCGTCTGGTGACTCGGCAGAGTTTTGATTTTGAACTGCTTGTATGGTCCGAAGAAGTAAATCTCGAGTATAATCCACCGCTTTTCCTCGTACGAGAAGGGTTTTGGTCTTCGCGTACAGATTGAAAGTCACACTTGGAGTCTTCCACACAGTACACGTTCCATTATTAGACTTCGCTACGTCGTCTGCTAATAAACCAAATTTTTGGTATAGAAATGACTCAAAAAGCTCAACCGAGCCATTCCATTTAAACTGATTTTTAGCATTGATGGATAGCAACGAAGTGGTTGGTTCCTCTGTCGCATATTCCTCTATCGCACATTCGGTTTCCTCCTCCACTAAAACACGTGCGTCCGCCATTATCCTTGGTAAACCATCTGGTAAAATCAGACGCGTTTGCCAATTGATTTGTGTGCTTTAACAGTTTCACGAAATCTTCATTTTCTTTTGTTTTTCTTTCTTATTTTTGTATTTATTATTTCCTTTTTTTTGGGGGGGGGGGGAGGGGTTACGCCCAAGCTCATCTCAGTTAACCTGATCTAAGCACTTCCATGTTCTAAAAAAAAAGAATTAACAAAAATAGAAAAAACGTCTGGTCAAACTGCTGGAACAGGCTACCATTTCTGTAAAATAGCAAGAAAGTGTCTTCTTGCCGCTGAGTTAATGTGAGCGTTTGCCGAAAGAATATATATAAATCCGGAATAATTTAGAAGTTAATTACTGCTTTTTACCTAAAATAAACGTAGCATTGAAATCTTTCTTCCATTTCTACTGCTTGCTAATGTTAGACATGTGCAGTTGTGCCATATGTCACACTTTTCAAAACGGATTTTACCAGACGTTGTCTCGCGAAGAGAGTCAGAGTAAAACTAAATGCAAAAATAGGGGGAGGGTTTAAGATTCATATATTTTTTTCGATGAAAATATGGTTTATTTTCTGGGGATTTTGGGGTCTTTAAAATAAAATATCAGGTGGTTTGCCGTTCTACCCCGTTCCTCACGGGTAAACCATATCTGCCAATACTGTCATTCACCAGAATTTCAGGTGAATGACAGTACAAAAAGTAAGGTTGTTATAAAAACTCGAGCTTTTCTACGTGTGTGGCTCAAAATAAAGTACCTGGTGACCAACAACTTTACCAGCGTTAAATTCGTTCTGTCGAGGCATTTCTGCATCCTTTTCACAGGAATTTCACGGCGTAAACTTTTCAAATGGTAAAGCCTAAAAACCCGGAAGCTAGTTTTTTAGGCACGGACCTCTGCGAATACCGGAAGTGACGTTGATTTTTGCGTTTGACCGCTGAGTGCTGGGCTGTACGGAAAAGTCATTGATCACACACCCCGGAAAATTTATTGATCTATTTATTTACTTAATTAATTAATTATTTATTTATTTATTTATTTATTCTCTCGATCGTTAATAGTTGCTTGTGCATTGAAGCCCGCACCACCCGTACATACAGGTATTAGCATATGCGCATCCCGACAGCTGATATTTTTGCAAATTCATCTTATACCAACAGAAAATTTATTTGCCACAGGATAACGTCATTCTACTTTTTTGTTTTCCGCGTGGAGGGTGGTAGTTCAAAAGAACAGCTGTCAATTTCTCGTCACACGTCACACAAAAACCGATTCCTTACCGCGGCACTTGACTTACAGTTCCATAGTTCATTAGACGAAGAACTTCAGCAGCCTGTTTCCTAAACATCATGACATCGTTGCAGTTGCAAATATCGTTCGTCGTGGCTGTTAGTTTTCTCTTCGCTTCTGCGGGTAAGTTTTTTTTCCTGCATAATCGTAAAATCAAGCTAAAAATTTGTGAAATAGTGAAGCGACCAACAAATCAACATTGGACTTTGCACGGTGAGAATTGTTCTCTTCACGTTTACAGTTTTTATGTTTAACTCTAAGTTAACATTGTCACGTGAAGGAAAGTACACTAACAGGAAAGATCCCGTTTTGATTGAAAATTTCTTTTAATTGGGAATTCCCGTGAAATTTGGGACGATTGGAGGACTGGTTTGATCGATCACCCTGATGCAGATCATTAATCTGTTATCACGTGTATTAAGTGCGAACCACTATCGAAAAGAGTCATAATGTCATTGAATGTAATCACATCAGCGGTCCAAACAACTGTTACATTTTGACAACCATGGTAAACCAAGTTTGAATGATTTTATGGCATTTTCCATCGGTTTTATTTTTACGACGGCTGACACGAAAAGCTTTTGTTTTCAGTAATAATCTGACTACTTAAAGGTCGTCATCGGATTATCTTTCTCGCCTACTTCATGCAACACGTGCAAGAAGGCATGTTTATAAGCAGATTATATTGAACAACGAGACCAACTGGACTCTATTCGTGAACAAATTGATTTGTAAGCTAACATTTATTTGTTAATATGGTAAATTAGCAACCAGTTAATTTCTTCCAAACCAATTACATAAATAATAGCACTTGATAACAATAGATAAATAAAGCCTTTTTAATGCAAAAGGGTTGCATCTTCGTTTGCATTTCTCAATTGAACGTCAATTGTGCTGTCAATCAGAAGATAGATTTGTTATGAGATTTGCACACACGAAGTATCAGTGTCTCGTAAAGATTCGACTTAGCACCCTGTACGCTAATTTACTTTTGGTAGCTCAAGGGAGGAGTCTTAAGTAAAGAGAAGTAGCTTATTTCTTTTATTAAACTGTAATAGTCATAAAAGTATTCGCCTTTCTATCTCAGGTCAATATCGTGAATACCATATTTACTCGATTAAACGCCGCAGATGGAAGCAAAATTACCAATAAACGCCGCCCTCGAATAAACGCCGCACCCAATCAGAAGAATGCGGCGTTTTTTCGAGGATTATAAGAAAAAAAATAACAAGTACGGTACAACTCGGTAATCGTTGTACATGTCGCAAGCCACACAACTACGATTCTATCTCAGAAAAGATGCGACACATTGGAACTTTAAGCATTTTTTTTTCACTATATTTACAATTCAGTTACGGTAATTCAGTGTCAGTGAAATATGATTTTGAAATAAACGCCGCCCTTGAATAAACGCCGCATCGGAAACGCTAAAAATTAAATATACGTTGCGGCGTTTAATCTAGCAAATATGGTATTACCTTCAAATGGTCTGAGAAAAAAGAAAATCATATATTATTATATAATTCACTCACACGGATTTGTTGCTTGATGATTTGCGGTCAACGCTGTGCATTTGATATGCTTTAGCGTCCATATCCGATGCTCGATAAATTCACTAGAATGGCTCTCGGTAGTTTTTTTTCTTCCGAAGAACATCCGCGAATTTAGTTCGCATCATTAATGGTGTCAGAGAAAAAGAAAGAAGTAGGAAGTGTAACAAGTGATAAACTAAGCCGTTAAATACCATGAATGGCTCAAACTAAGGGGTCATATCGTCATGCGATGTGTAGTTCTGAGAAAGACTGTTTCTGGTGACATTCAACCTTAGCGGAAGTCATCATCAGAATTAATCGAATTGTGAATAGTCAGTAGATAGTAAGACCGGCAGAAATTTGAACATACGACTGACTGAACACAAACGAGCGACTAGAAATTGCTGAACACCATTTACAAACACATTGCTGAACACAATTTACAAACAATCCACAGAATCGAATGGGACTCTGCTAAATGCGTTACCTACAGTGCGGAGTGCTATCACCTTCCCCAACACAGACTCCATTTTCAGTCAAGTCAGCAAAAACAAACTGATTGCACCATACAAGATTATTACGCAATCGAACTGGAAATGGACTTTTCTCGTCTATTCTCTTACGCTATTTCTCTTAAAAGTCTTAAAAGTTACCTCAGGATATTGAATATTACTGAGCGTGAAATCATTGATAAACGACACAAGTTATCAGCGCCTAAAAATAACAAATGAGTATCCGACATAGCCCGATGATGCAGCGAAGTTACTATTTTGGGAATACCGACGATCTCGTGAACATCAGCGAATCTACACGAGGGCTCACAGGAATGTGCTCAGGAATGGACTCAAGTCCATTTCAATATTTCGTAGTTGCTATCGCAGCCACGAGATAAAAATGACTCCAAATTATGGATTTTTTTGCGAAATTTGTGTGTTTTGTTAAATATATTTTCATTTTCTTTCCTCTGCTTTTTTTCTGATTTCGCGTTGTTATTATTATTATTTTTTTTTCACGGTTATTATTATTATTATTATTATTATTATTATTATTATTATTATTATTATTATTATTATTATTATTATTATTTATTTTGTTTTA
Organism: Siderastrea siderea; assembly: GCA_964030785.1. Classification (NCBI taxonomy): domain Eukaryota; kingdom Metazoa; phylum Cnidaria; class Anthozoa; order Scleractinia; family Rhizangiidae; genus Siderastrea; species Siderastrea siderea. Next base: position 855,340 of record OZ034972.1, read on the forward strand.
TTTTATTTTTTTAAGGTATAAAGAAATTCCCGTATCATTGATCTTTAGTTGGAGAAACTTGACAAATCTCACGCTCCAGATTCGAGAAAATTCGATTTACCGTAAATTTTGTCATAAGTTAAATGCTTATTTCTCTTTCAGGAGAAGCACTGAAATGCCAATTCTGTGAGAGTAGAGTCTCTTTTGGAGATTGCAACAAACGTGTGAAACAAGCGGAGTGCGTTAAAGAGTTTGCGCTCGACCGCTGTATGAAGATTCATATTAAGGTGACTAGAAGTGTGAATGAAGAAAAATACATGCGGAAATGCGCATCTGCAGCGGAATGCGACAAGCCAATATGCAAAGAGGCTGGTGAAGACAAATGTGAAGTTCACTGTTGTACGAGCGATAACTGCAACAAGTCTTCTGAAAAGACAGTCAACGGCACCACAATATTCATGTGCGCAGTGCTGGCTTTCTTGATTAAGTTTATTGCTTAAACACAACGTATTTTTTTTAACATTTAGTAACAATAGCAGCAGCACTAGTTTTGCTCAATAGTTCTAAAGTTGTTGTCTGTTCGTTTTCTTTATCGTAGATGGCGTAATTGATTATTTATTTATTTTCATTAAATTTTGAGGTGCACTACTACAAAGTCCAACAGAATCCAAAGCGACGATCATTTCGTTATCTTCATCATCATCCTCGTCGTCGCCGTCGTCGTCATCATTATCATCCTTATAAGAATTAAAATATTATTTTTAAAGAAATTTAAGGAATCACCATGTTTTAGATTAGAGTAAAATCTAGGTAGAATCATTCAAAAAGTTAGTTTACTTCCAATGAATCTCTACTCTAATTTGTTTGCTATGTTCACTTTAACACAATTTACTTAAATACCGAAAAATTTCTACTCAAAAATTAAAGTGCAAGAGCTGGATTAATCCGCTAGAGATTAAGAAGTAAAATGCTGACAGATTGTTTGTAAGAACTTGCTTTAATGCATTTGTATCACTATAGCCCCCGGGGAACTCTAATCCCCCCCCCCCCGTAAGTTTTTACTTCATTTTTGTTTTTAGAGGATTATTTTTGTCGGCATCACGTTGGTTCGTTACTTTAGCTATAAATTTTATGGGGGGTTTGTTTACCACTGCATTATTCTTAATGAAGTAATTTCGATCTACTTATTTTTTCTTCGTAATTTAAGCAACAATGTACATTGCCATGTTCAAAAATTTGCTAAATCGCAATCTTTAGTGCTGCTTGATTGGTGGTTATGTTTACTAACAGTAGACTAATGGCAGCCTAGTCCCTAGGCACGATAGAATGGCCTTTCATTACAAAAACGCTTCAGTATTTTGGTTTCGGTCACAGCATGATAAATTCGGTCAAATGCTTTAACAGCAAATGTGCGTCTCTAATAATGGTTGGACGAGCAGTTTTTTTTCTTTCAAAATTGAAAGAGGAGTGAGGCAAGACTGCCCTTTATCCCCATATCTCTTCATCTTTTCTGTGGAAATGTAGCCAAGGCATTTCGAAGAAATCGAAATATCAAAGGAATTTTTTAGAATCATGGAGAAATTAAACTAAGCCAATACGCAAACGACATGACTTTAATACTTGACGGCTCACAGGACTCTCTCTTTGCTGCCCTTAACTTACTCGACGACTTCGGTATGTCTTTGGCCTCAAGCTTAACAGTAAAAACAGAAGCTCTCTGGATCGGTTCAAACAGCGGAAGAAATGAAACTCTTTCTCCAGAAAGAAATTTCTGATGGCTAAAAAACAGCTAGCAAGATCTCTAGGCATGCGGTTTTCTACGGATCCTGACAATACTGTTTTCCTAAACTACAGGGAAAAATCAGAAAAAATAAGAACCATACTTAGCAACTGGAAATATCGTAGACTAACATTTGCTGGAAAAATCACATTGCTAAAGAGCTTAGAAGCTTCCCAAATCGTTTACGTTTCCACGTCTCCGTGCACAAACGAGATCATGATCAAAGAGCCGATTAAGTATCTCCTTTATCTGCTTATGTGGAATGGGAGAAATGACAAAATAAAACGCAACATAATGATCTATCCAGACGGCGGTCTCAAAATGATTATATTCACTCCTTTATAAAAGCTTTAGAGGCGACGTGGATTAAAAAATGCCAGGACACTGAAAATCATGGCAAGTGGAAATTTTTCTTTGATATTGAACTTGAAAAGTTTGGCTACGATTTACCTTTTACAAGCAACCTGAAAAAAGGCCACAGATAAGATGCTCAACATAACAGACAGTTTCTGAGAAGACATCCTTCTCATTTGGGCAGAAACAAACTTTGGAGAGCGGTTAGCATCCGAAAGGCATTTTCTTGAACAAAACCTATGGCTCATTTCCCCGGTACGAATCAACAATTACACCCCATTTTCTATAGGGAATGGGAACACAGAGGTATTAGAAAAATAAAATACTTGAAAGACACCAACAATAATTTTCTTTCCCTTCAAGAGTTGCAGAAGAAATACGGCTTTAAAATTAAGCCTTTAAAATACTTTGTACTTATCTCGGCCCTACAATCTCTCTGGGAAACAAGCAACCGAAGCGACCTGACAAACAATTCCAAAGAATGCGAAAGCTTGTCGACTAAATTAATCAAATGTCAAAAATCGAGTAGAGCCGTGTATGACAGACTCGTAGCGATGAAAGCCTCTACCCCTACCCTTAGCCAGCACAAATGGCTTGAAGAACTGCAACCTAAGGCAACACAATATAAATTGGAGTGCTGCTTACCAACTTGCCTCTAACTTCGAGAATTCTATAGTTTAGACTTCTACATGGGAGATTACAGACAAATGACTTCCTGACCAAAATACGAATAAAGGAGAGCCCCATTGCTCTTTCTGTAAAGAAGAATGCGAAAAGCTAATACTGCAATACCTTTTATTGGAACTACCCTATAACAGCACTTTTCTGGGAAAGGCTGGTGGCGCGTCTAAAAGCCTTTCAAATCATTCGAGATGATTATTCTTTGAATAGATCTCTAGCGCTAGGTTTGAGGTTTAATTCTTCATCACCAAGTCAATTTTTGCTTTCTTATAGCCAGGCATTATCTCTGACTTTGCAAGACAAAAGATTCGACACCTTCTTTCCAAGGCTTTCTTAAATACTTAAGCTGAGTTACTTCACAGGGTACACATACATGGTACTGTTAACCACTCTCTACCTAAGGAATGGGCTTTCCCAAACGACATTTCCTAAGAAAATCTACTTCTTTTTAGCGCCGCTCCTTCTATGCCCCTGATATCCTTTCACCCACAAACAGGTCTCTCTCTGTTATTCTGTTAATGCTGCCTCTATTATTTGTAACAAAACAAACTCTATGATTAAGCGATGTTTATTGTAAATTGGAAAGTCTCCATTTTTCTCTCTCTTTTTTTCCTCGTTATTTTACTTGAAAAGATAAGAAATGTAAGGTAATTAATAGTAGCCCCATGTAGATGAAGACTGTATTGCTGTATTCTTTAACCTTTTTGTTTTTTTCCCCTTTAGATTGATAATGTAAATGTTAATGCCAGTTTTGCTTTGGTAAATAAATTTTAAAAAAATAGTCCCTAGGTGCTCTCGGCTCGGTCAAACACTGGACGACCGTGAGCCGTGACGTCACCGAGAAAGACTCGCCGAGAACGCCTAGCAAATATTGCCAGATCCAAACTACCGCAACTTCAGCAGGTAGCTGAAAATTCTTCATAAGATGCATGCATGCGAAAAACAAAAAGAAAGTTTAGGCTCAATGAGGATCAAGGAACCCAACTTATAAACTTGTGGTGAAAATCCGCATTGCAAATTTCAACGATTAGTGTATACAGGAAAGAAATTCGAACGGAAAGCAACGAGAAGTAAAATAACACAGCTGAAAAGTAATGCCACAAAGTTAGAAATTACCATCGTTTTTCGACACTTCTTTGATTGGATTCTGCGCCATATCAATGAGCAGCTTTTCCAAAATATTAGGCGTTGAAACTAGTAATCTAACCAGGGGTTTTTTCGTGCTAAAATCAGGGGTATGTTGGCAATAATAATAATGACTTTATTAACGTGTCAAGCAAAAATCTAGCAGAGGGGATTCCCCACTGCTAATAGAGGACACCTAACGTCCTAAAATACAATCTAAAAATACAAAACGAATTAGCATAGAGTCAAAACTAGAAACTACTAAGAGTAGAAATTAAAAACTACTAATGATAACTCACTCAACATACATACAACAAAAACTCCATTTATAATTATCAAAAATTCTAAACTCTTGTAATTAAAATCGTAATTAAAAAATTACGAATTGCAAAGGTAGCAGCCACTACATCCATCTAAAATGCTACTTAAATCAAGACTGCGTATCCGGGTCTTAAACTGCTTAAGACTGGCAGCCGATCTGTCCTTGCTTGGTATCTTGCTCCAGAGTCTTGGACCTAGGTATCGAATTGAGTGTTTTCCGTGCGTAACACGGTTAAAACTAGGTTGATAAAAATCTTTGTGCCGTAAATTGTAAGCGTGGCTGTCGGTCAGAAACATGTCACAAATAGTCCCTGGACACAAATTATGTTTAACCTTATACATTAGAATACATATGCCCTGCCGTCTCCTATTATACAACGATGGTAGCTTTGCTTTCACTAACAGCTGTTGGTAGCTAGACTGCTTGTCTTGTCTGCTTGTCTGCTTGGCAATACTTGCCAAGCGTTCTGTCGCCCACCCCTTCCCAGACTTCGCACGGACTACGGGGCAAGAGAGAACGCCTAGGATCCAGGCTGGACTAGTGGTACAACATCTATTTTACTTTAGTCATGAAAAAAAGGAAATTAACTTAAACATACGATATGTGTCTGGAATTTTGAATCTGACGCGATTTGTTTATTGCTGCAATTATACGAATTTAAATGTTCCCATCAAACAAACCACAAGCAGATATTGTGTTTCAGCTTTTTGTTTTCCTTTTCAACGTCAATAATTAAGTCAACAGAACAAATGAAATGGATAAATGGACATGCAAATGAGGTAAGCATGCTTGTGATTTAAATGCTGTAGTCTGCGAGCAGGAAGTAAGTAGTCTAAAAGGCAGCCGTTATGGGTATATGTCTAGGAAAATAGCGCCAGTTCGATCTTTTAGCAACCACTCTTTACAATGGTTGCATCTTTTGATTTCCTGGTTGAACTTTTTTTTCTTAGGTTGCTTTTCTACATTTTACTAGAAAAATCCCGTATATGACACCTGAAAGTCGCAGCAAGAGGAAAGAGGAGGAATTGGGCGTGTGTTTGCCATAAATTTTACGGGGTGTTGTTTCTTTTGTATTGCTGTATTTTTTTCTTATCTGGGCAATAATATACCATGCACAAAACAAACCTTACCAAGTCACTTCCTTTATTGCTTTTCGTTTAAGTTACACCTTACTGAAAGTGGACTATGAATTACAACAACTATATCACAACCGTGCATACCGTTTCGGCTTTTTGTATTACGTCAATACTTCAGGTATGTTTGCGATTTAAGTACAAGAGTCTCCGAGCAGGAAGTAACTTACCTAAGGCTAGGGGCAGCGTTGTAGGTTTGTGTTAGAAAATAACGACTTTGATCTTCTCGGGACGGGATCCCTACAGCTGCAGAAGGGAGAAAAAGTCTTTAACTCATGGAATTTGCGTTATCAGATTTCATGGGTTCGTAAGTTTTTGGTATGAGCCAGAAATAAACGACAGCTAAGGCCGCAGATCTACCGACAAGAAGTGCTAAGTTGTTTTGCTTTACGAATGAAACTTTTCCCCTTAATCCTAACTTCTGTTACCTACAGCTAATAGCGTAAGCTTTCACCTTTAGAAGGGTCTAAATTTAATGCAAAGCTTGCTAACAACGACGGACCCTACGTATACATAACGAAACTATTGTTGAGGACTGGTTAAAAAGCTGGTAGGAAATTATGAATTAAAACGTACTAGAAAATCATATGTTAACTGTTACACCCGTTCGCCCGTTGTCTACTTGAGGGAAGAGTAGAACCCAATACATGGAGGTTAGGCAGAATGAAAACTGATAACCATTAACAGTGACATTGAAGTAACAAGCAGCATATTAATGTTAACAGTGCTTGCTCCATCAGGATTTGTTTCGTACATATGCACCATAGTTCCCTCAACGTATTTCTCCACTTGGGTGCAGTGCTCACTCTCCTTCACCACACTGATATTGTATCGCGCACGAGACGTCACTGTAAATTCTTGTTCTTCGATGTCCTCCAATAAAACTGTGTTGTTGACGCCATGAAATTTCGCCGGTTCCTTCCCACTAGCCTTGTACGTCACAGTTGTGTTGAGTTCGAGGAGGTGGGCTTCGATTCCATCCTTCAGGGTTCGATTCTGTGTCTGTGACAAACTTGGAACAGGCAGGCACAAGTCCCCATTGGAGTCTCGTAAACTTTCCCCTTTGGAAGAAAGCCTTACCGCTCGGTTCTCAGGAATAGATACGTAGCTTCCGTGCAGTGGAAATCCACCGCGGTACACCGGGGCTTCGCTTAGTACATATTTGGTTACCAGATAGCCAGCTGCAAAGCCGGTGAACAACTTCGCGCGAGAACCTCGAGTTGCTTGTTTGAGGATAACAGGAGAGCTGAATTTAGTGGGTGTGATCGGCGTGTCCTTGGTGATTTTAGGAACGCCACCGCTTGAGCCGCCACTAGTTCTTCTTCGCGAACTCCTTCTCCGTGATACACTTCTTCTACGCGAACCTGTCGCAGCATCTACGGCAGAGAGTTCCGCCAACAAAAGCCCGACAACAAGAATCAAAAAGAATAAGCTTGTGTTAAGCTTCATGATGCAGGACCTCAGGAAACTATGTGAAACAAAAACAGAGTTGCATGCACGTTTATACCAACTAATATATAATTCAGTACTGACGTATACTTCCCTTCAGGCAATCCAAATGCATTAAGTACTCTGATAGTCATTGACAATGTACGGTCCAAATAGTTTAAAGTGCTTTTTGGGAAACAATTTGTATTACGACGTAGTTGGGAAATTAGCGACTCTTTATCATAAGCGTTTAGTATTTTTATATATTCAATTTTCTAAAGTTGTAGTTGAGAGAAACATCACAAGCATTTTGACCCTTGATTCGGCCTACTTTTATGTGCTCGCGAGGCCATTCCTGACCATGCATAAAATTTTCAATATGCACACAATAAACCCGTGCTTGTTATCCCTTGCCGCGAAGTTTTCATAACGTAAACATGAAGAAGAGATTATGATTTAAACCAAACACAAAAAACAAAGGAAGATTTGGGTTGTGTTTATATTCCTTCCTTATCTTTTGTCTTTGCCTTTAAAACTGTATCAAACGAAAATAACGCCAGGTAAATATTGTGTTTCAGCTTTGCTTCCTAGTTACATCTACGTCAAGGCCATGGTACAATGAACGGGAATGAGAAAATATTGTATGGTAAGTCCAATGTTTGTTTGCAACGACACGTCAAGGCAAATACCAATAACCGACTCAAACAGGCAACGCAAGAAGTTGATAAGCTGAAAAGACGACTGCCATTTCTTGTAAAAAGTCACAGAAATAGATAACTAAAAGGTGGTGGGGGAAGTAGTAAAAGACTCGCACAATATGGAACTGAGTGGGCGCTAAGTGGACTCACAAGTGTTTCTATTAGAAACACACTTAAGCCTGTAGAATGCAACAAAAGTTGCCTTGACCACAATAAAAACAGTTATGATAAATTATGCTTTCCTAGTTCTTGTTTGTATCGACAGTTTCTACTATGTCTTTTTTTGATGTGTTCAAGGTTATCAGAACATCTCACTTTGTTGTCTTATTCACACCATTACCATGACATCTTAACGTAGACTTTAAAGGTAAACCAAGGAAAGTAAAGTCTCACACGAGCCAAGGAGGCCCACACGGTCGGAGTTTAATTTGGTTTCTGTAGTATGAAGCATAGTATGGAGAAAGATAATAACTTCTTACTAACTGAACGCGAGGGCCGTACTGGGGAATATTGGCCCGAGGTCGTGGCAGTACGGACCGAGCGCAGCGAGGTCCGTACAAAAACGACCGAGGGCCAATATTCGTCAGTACGGTCCCGAGCAAGTGAAGTTAGTAAGTAGTTTATTATATGGCATCAGTTTTCGTACGAAGCAACACTTCCGGTAGTTCATTCAAGTCAATTTCCGGCGCGATGTCGAGGAAAGAAGCCAGCGATTTTAACTGGCTTTCGAATCAGTTTGACGATCGTTGCTGTCGATCGGCTAAAACTTGCGTGGCTCTTGAATGGAAACTGCTCTGCTTCTAATATATGTGTCAGTTTTTCGTCGTCCTCTACAACACGATAGTTTTATTTGAAAATACGTCTTCGTTTATATGGGCGGAGACAATTCGGGAAAAAGAAGAATAATGAAAAGACCGCGATAAAATCTCAGAAACGTGCTTCTCAAACTGGAAATTGTAGCAGCGTGTTAGTCCGTAATGTGAACGAAGGAACACTCGAACAACGCGTTCCAAACTAAAATGCGTTTTTCCAAACTCCAAAATTCCGTCATAAAGCCCAATTTCGCACGGAATAAAACGCGATTTCCGCCAGAAATGTACGATACTCGACTGCAAACAAATCGTTAGTTCGAGTAATACCCTGCTAACACGACGAAATGACATTTTTTAACTGTTGTTGTAGTTAACCACGTTTATTCTGAACACAATTTTACAGTAGAAATCTACAGTTAAAATTGAGCGAAATGGATGGAGACAAAAAATGACCTGTAAAATTGCAGCATAGCAAAGGTATTCTCATCCAAAGGCCTTACAGCTGCAAATAAACTCTAGAAGAGTAACTCTAAAGCAAATGAATGATGCAGAAATTCTGCATCTTCGCCGGGTGGCTTGAAGACGTTGGATGCAGAAATTCTGCACAACCTTATTTTTCGCGTTATTCATTACTGTACCGACAACAAATGGATGATGCAGAAATTCTGCATCTCAATTCGGTGGCTTGAAAACTGTGGATGCAGAAATTCTGCATGACCTTTTTTTGCGCTTAATTCTACAACAAATGAATGATGCAGAAATTCTGCATCTCAAATCGGTGGCTTGAAAACTGTGGATGCAGAAATTCTGCAAGACCCTTTTTCCATTTAATTCACTACTTTATTAACAACAAATGAATGATGCAGAAATTCTGCATCTCAAATCGGTGGCTTGCCAACTGTGGATGCAGAAATTCTGCATGACCTTATTTTCCGCTTAATTCACTACCTTATCTACAACAAATGAATGATGCAGAAATTCTGCATCTCAAATCCGTATCGGTGGCTTGAAAACTGTGGATGCAGAAATTCTGCATAACCTTTCTTCGCTTAATTCACTACCTTATCTACAACAAATGAATGATGCAGAAATTCTGCATCTCAAATCCGTATCGGTGGCTTGAAAACTGTGGATGCAGAAATTCTGCATAACCTTTCTTCGCTTAATTCACTACCTTATCTACAACAAATGAATGATGCAGAAATTCTGCATCTCAAATCCGTATCGGTGGCTTGAAAACTGTGGATGCAGAAATTCTGCATAACCTTTCTTCGCTTAATTCACTACCTTATCTACAACAAATGAATGATGCAGAAATTCTGCATCTCAAATCAGCGGCTTGAAAAATGTGGATGCAGAAATTCTGCATGACCTTATTTTCCGCTTAATTTACTACCTTATCTACAACAAATGAATGATGCAGAAATTCTGCATCTCAAATCCGTATCAGTGGCTTGAAAACTGTGGAAGCAGAAATTCTGCATGACCTTTATCCTACTTAATTCACTACGATTTCTGCAACAAATGAATAATACAGAAATTCTGCATCTCAAATCAGTGGCTTCAAAAATTTGGATGCGGAAAATCTGTACAACCTTTTTTCCGCTTACAGCTGTAATTTAGTACTGTCCTGACAACAAATGAATGACGCAGAAATTCTGCATCTCAACTAATATACTCATAACTGTACATGGCTTGCAAAATTTTGATCCAAAAAATTCTACACAATCTTATCTCCCGCTTAATTCACTATTGTACATGTATCCACAACAAATCAGTGAAACAGAAATTCTGCAACTTAACCTAGTGGCTTGAAAAAATGGATGCAAAATATTTTGGCACCTACACTGTAGGTAGACAAGTTACTTGGGCAGAAAAATGCAAAAGTGCTGCCTTTCATACACGTAGAAACATGATTCGAGCTAGAGAAAGAAGTCAAAACAATGAAAATTTACATGTATAGATTATTAATTTTGAAGTAATTTCTGGAAAAATTTTACACCCTTTACTTCATAAAATCCAACAATAAAATTATTATAAGGGACCGTTCATTTTTTATGGGGTAGGGAGGGCTGGTGGGATTTGATGGGTAGTACCTGTAAAATATAATGACCCCCCTATACATTAGAAAGTTTTTACCTGGCCCCCCCTTGTAGTCCTAAATATTTGAGATGACCCCCCCCCCCCAAAAAAAAAGGAAAGAAAAAGGGATCAAGTAAATCTAAAACTTATCAAGCTGAAAATAAATTTAACAGTCAATTTTAACACTCAAGTCCTGCAGGAGTAAATGTCTTTATTCAGACAAGCACTAAAGGTAATTTTCTGGCAGGGGTTCCAGAGGTATCTTCCCCTGGAAAATGTTGAAAATTTAGAGATGCCCTAATGCAATTTGCTGCATTCTGAAGTACATAAACAGACAATTCATATCGGTTTGAAGCATTATTTTGGACATTGTTATCAGTTGTTCAGTTGTTTAAGAATCAGATTAGCAGAGGGCAAAAAAGAGCTGACATTCCCCTGGCTGTATTTTATAACGAAACAGTTCGTGGGGTAGAGTAGCTGTTGGGTGTATAACGGAGTAGGGGGGTCCGGGGGCATTCTCCCCCGGGAAAATTTGAATTTTCAGAACTTTAGAAACGCTATTTTTGGTCTTCTGGCACTAATGTTTGCATTATTACCGAAGCTGTCACTACTAAACTTACAGGCAATTTTTTGGTGACCCCCCTTTACACACCATATTTTTTTGGCTGGCCCCCCCTTTGAAGCCATATTTTTTTACGTGGCCCCCCCTCAAATCCCACCAGCCCCCCTACCTCATAAAAGATGAACAGTCCCTAAGGAAAAAAAATACTATTTGCTGCTTAATTATTGCTGATACAGGGTGTATGTATCTATTTGAGCCCTGATCAGCTAGGTGTATATTCATACAGCAGTAATGATTTTTGAAATAAAATGGAAGAAATCTGCTAAGTTCAGCAAATAGGTGACTTACACCCTGTATGGAAGTAGGCCTTACTGCATACATTTCATGTCTGTGTCACACAAATTCCCTTATCAGATCTAACTGTTTCACCATGGTCTGGCACAAATCATGAAGTAAAAGCAAATCCTTTCGCTGATTTATTTGTATTTCTTAGAATACACTGACGTAGTTCATATCTACCTTGCCACTGATCAAACCAAACGAGACTGTGCCCACACACCAGGAAGCACTGCGTTAAGCCTCAGTAACATTTTTGGCCCAAAATGTACAGTTTCAGGAGCCCGATAGTATACGCTGTGACAGAAGAAAGAAAAGAGACAGACAATTAATGTATTATAATGAGGAGGTGGAGGAGAGGGCCAACCTTGGCCATTATGATACTTACAGGCTGTAAGCCATTTTTGCTTATAGTAGTTAGCTATTTCATGTGTTGTGGATTCGTAACCCCTTAAAGCCATTTAACTTGTCATCAAAGCACAAGATGACCAGGGAATGCATTGTAGCTAAATTTTCCTCACTGTTAACTTTATCCCGAGTCAAAGCATTACACCCCTATGTAGGGGATTGTTTGCCAGTGTATTTTTGTTTTGTTTTTGTCTGTTTGTTTTTTATTTATTGTTATTATTTTTTCCCGGCTTTGAAACTGATGCTCAAGCTGCCTTTATTTTTTAATATTGTCAATATAGATATCATAAGCAATGAACATATCCCATTCTGTAACACGGTGCCCTTGTATGACAACTATATGTGATGCAGTTGCACTGTTCACTAGGAATTTTACCCTTGGGTAATTTACAATGTATCAGTGAGTAACTGCAACCGGGAAGTGAATCAAAACCCAAAGTAAACCCAACCCAAAGCATTTCCTCAAGGATGCCACAGCGGAAAAGGGCTAGTGTAATGTGCTGAACAATTCAGAACTTTAACATCCATCCCTCCTGACTCTTAAGCATTTATTTGAACTTTTGATGCTCAGGGCTTGCATAAAATTCCTGCCCCCTCCTCCCCCTTTGCCAAAAAAGTGCTCAAATGCCCCTCCCAAAGAACTATTAATTTTTTTTCAGTGGGAATTATTCATATTATTCTCAGGGTCTGCGAGTAAAAATGTTGCTCGCCTGTTCTGAATGTTCTAGACATCAGAGAGTGAATCAGAGTTGTATCTCCCAAAACAAAAGGAGTAAGGCATGGTTTGGTGGCGTGTTTCTTCACTCTTTATGTGACAAGGCCTTTCAAACCTGACCACCACTATAAACTGTAGCATGCTAATCAGTAAATAAATATATAAAAGCAATGAATAAAAATTATTGAATGAGGTTTTTGTGATCATACAGTGGAATAATCAAGGTCTCTAAGTGTTTTCAGCCAAGGCCAAAACCGAGTATCACAATAACTAAATCTAATAACTGAAGGGGTGCCTGGAATAAAGTCCCCAAGTGACTTCTGATTAACTGATAAATTCTCCTTTCAACCCTTTCCTTGCGTCTGTTTGTAAAATTAATCAAAGGGAGAATTTGACATTAGATTAGAGGTCACTTAGGGCCTTACTCCACACACCCCTTCAATGTTTTAATATGCACTGTTTTTTTTTTTTTCCTGGGTGTAAATTTGGCACTCACCACCCATGCACTTGATATGGGCACAGGGAAAGGGAGGGAGGGGGGATGGTATTCCAAGAGACCTCTGTACACTGAAGGTCATGTGATATTAACTTTCTCAATCTAGCAATCTACAGACTAGGGCAATTGCTCTTTGTCTTTCCATAAACCATGTATACATATACCTATGAAGAGGACGAAATTAGAAAGAAACATTCTTGAGTAATATCACATGACCTACATGTACATTGGAAAAAACAAACAAACAAACAAACAAACATTCCAGCTACAAAATACAGGACGTCCATTGATCGGCGCATAATTATTATTAATATTAAACAGAGTAAATTAAATCTTCATTTAAATAGATTGAAAGCAGACTCTTACCTTTCATTTACCATATTAGCATTTGAACAGGCCACACTCCTGTGCCTGAGCTACAAAAACTCAACTGGACGCTGACAACGAAGTCGATGTCTGCAATTCATGTAGACAACGTTTGTGGAACGAACTCATCATAAGTTTGTCCTTGAATAAGACAAGCCAAAGTTGAATATTCGCTTCATATCTAATTGATACGAGCAGTGTCTTCGTCGAAATCCTCCTCCTCAGGATTGCTACCGTTGAAAATACGAATTTGGAAGAATTTCCGTTCGCGATTTCCACTCAGGCCGCCGAAATGGAAAGATTCCTAACGAATTTCCTCCCAACCTCAAGGGCAGCCTCGTTCCCAGGTTGCTCTCAGGTTTACAGGAAAGGTGATTGGACGTTTTGAATATCAGAAGATGATTTGATTGGTTCAAGTATTTTATGGATGACACATTAATTTCCGTTTGAGAAGACGCGCCATTCGATTTTCTGTTGCCTCGTTCAATGTTGGTTCCTCGATTCGCTCACATTTTGTCCTCTCGTTTAATTTGTCAAGAACATGGTGTTTTACATCGTTTTTCTTTTCTCTCGACGTACACGAGCGCGATTAGATTTACCATAAAGGTCACTGCGTTAATCTGAGGGACGCTTCTTCATGGATGCCATGATTTGAATTCTTCAAACCAGCAGAACTCGTGAGAAGAACTGGCCTAATGGAGTGTTCTAAATGGTAGGTGTTTAAGTGTTTGATTCTTACTGCAGTATTTATACAAAAGCGACATATTGCAAACAGTTCAGCGGCGGTGTTTGCGTCTTCTCTGTTAGAATCGGTTAAATGAAATGTTCCCAAAGATCCCAGCGTAAATATGCATGAACATAAGCTTGAGCTTATGTAGCTGGGTTGATTGATTAGCCATACGCTACAAGTAGTCCCTGAAAATCGCCGCCTGCGAGGAGACACAAGACACTGAAGGGAAGAGAGAAAATAAACTTTTTTTTAAATATTTGATTCACTTGGAATATTTACTGCCTACTCAAAACTAAACCTTAACAATATTAAAATCACAGAAAAACAACCCTGTGTTGACTGCTACTCCAGTCACAGCCTGCCTACAACTCTATAAGAGTTTGACTGGGCTGACACATACAGCCAGTACTGTTTCAATGGTTTGTTTGACAGAATTCTATTCCAAGTGAATTTTGTATTGGACATAGCAGTGAAAATAGGAAGCTTGCACAATGACAGCATCAAAAAATACTAGCTTTAATGAGCAAAAAAACAACTCTGCATGTGCATCGCACTTTAAGGTACATTTCCTTCCTATCCTCTGCATAACTACATGTACAAAAACACGAAATTACCTAATGTGACCCTTTATGGAGGACTTGAATTCACAAGCAATTTAAATGCCACCCCTACAATTCCACTCCAGGAAAATACACCTACATTTGACAAGTGTAGCAAGTTAGAATCACTGCAATAATGTTTAAAAGATCACACAAACTCTTTATAACTGGTAACGTCTCCAGTGCTGCTGCTGTTGTGGTTGTGTAAACTCCCCAATAATGGTAAAGATGCACTGGCTATCAAATTACCTTGGAGGTGTGGTGTGCATGTAAGATTTTTGTCTTCTTTATTTTATCGTGGATGAAATGAAACAATCTGTAGTTATGTTTTTCTGTTTTAACTTCAGATCAAGATACAATAAATTATTGAGATATTTAAATTTCAAGCACTGAATATAACTTAGAAAATGAATTAATAATGTCTTTCTTATATTGTTAACCTAAAACAGGCTAGAGAAGCATGCAAGATTACAATGTATACCAGTCTCTCTGCACCTCTGATGTGACAACAGATTTTACGAGGCCAGCATACACCAGTACATAGTATAAGTATAAATAATATATTTAAAAACCCTCAGCACTTTTATTTAGTTACATGTACAAAACTCACAGTGTATTATACTGATCGGGGGCCAGTTGCATAAAACCTAATGTCTGGCATTAAAATAAAGAGTTTGAGTTTAAAAGTCAGCACACACAAGGGGACTAGTCCCTGCGAGTAGTCCGGGGGACCAAAATTTGGTCCTTGCGACTAGTCCCACGAATTCAAACTAGTTTGAATTCATGGGACCAGTCCCGGGGACTAGTCCCACAAACTACGGTATGCTTGGTCTCTTTGTGTGAACTCTTCATGGGAAAAGTCCCTGCGACTGAATGAAAATATTTAGTTGGATCTTTTAATTTTGTTTTTCCAGTTGGCCTGGAGAATAATTTTTCCTCTGTATTGGGAGTCTTGATCAAACAGTCGCCTTTTTACTTCTGTATCAGCAATACAGGATACTAGAGAAAAAACTTTATTGAAATTACAAATGACAATCACACATAGACTTATAGATGAACAGTGTGCGGTTTTATTGAGCCGAATTACTTTGATGTTTTGCGGTTAGAGCGGTTTTCAAATGAGTGTCGTAAAACCAAAACCAAAGTAATTACCCCAGCCAATCACAACAAACACAAATTACCCAATGAACCAATCAGAACTCAAAGCAAGTACATGTTACTGGCGTCAAGCGCGGGAAAAAACATGCGAGCGCGAGCAAGTCGCGACTGATTGGTTTGAGTTTTACTCCTGATTGGTCGAGAAAGTGGCGCGAGATGTTTTAACCAATCACAGAGCGAAGTAAAGCAAAACCAAAGCAAAACACAAATTACTTTCGACACTCAATTGAAAACCACTCTAATTTACTAAATTTGGTTTTACTGTTGAGGACCGCTCCATTTTTCGTCTTCACATTTTGGCGAATTTCAGTAAGAGCGCCCTGAATTTTACCCTTTTGCTGTTAACAGGTCCCCACGTGTAAACCCTTCAAGGGACTTGTCCCCGCAACTAGTCCCATCCTGTAAACATTACAGGAGACTAGTTGCTGCAACAAGTCCCTGTGACTAGTCCCGTCGTGTGTGCTGACCTTAAGTTTTATGCAACTGGCCCCTGTATGTTACACTGTACATGTATCTTGGACTTTGAACTTAAATGGATATTCAGAGAGTAGTACATGTTTCATACATGTAAATCTTGTCAGTAAGATTAATGCTATTCCAGTTTCACCTTGTTTCATGGGGCTAGTTGCACAGATTTTGGCCACATTTGAATTTCTCTTATGGTTTGGGCTACCATCAAAAATATTGTTATAACCACAGTTTGATATTTTCCTTAGAGCGGTTTACATTGATTTTCTTTACCTTTATTATTGTTGCAAAAGGCCGGGTTCATAATTTTTTCACATCTCTTTTCAACCTGCGTAACATGTTGTTGCTAAGTTAGACTGTTTTATATCCATGTAAGCAGGTACAATCTTGTTTGCATGTTCTATTGTTTCCAAACTCCATGGATTTTGCCCCCTTTTACATGTTATGTAGAATAGTTTCAATCAAAGACAAAAGATTGGTTTTATCAACTGCATGTCATTTGATAATTAAATATACATTATACTGTAGGTGACATTTTGAACACTATCCCTTTTATTCATTTTATTCACGGGCACAGATCAACCTCATTCCCAAGGTCTCTCTTCTCCACCCTGGGAACAAGGTTGGGCCAGGGGCACAGTTTTTTGCAACTTACATGTATCTGAGTTCAGTGAATCTAAGTATTTTAAGCCATTTAACAAATTGCAGAATTTTGCATCCTGTATTCACTGCTTAATAACTTTTTGCTGAATTTTACTCGTATAACCAAATGCAGAATTTCTGCATCTTAGCTCAGTGTAGTGAAATCGTATTTATTTTGCTGATTTTTGTTCATTTTAGCAGGTGCAGAATTTCTGCATCTTAGCTCAGTGCAGTGAATTTGAGTGTATTAAGCCACTGAACAAGATGCCGAATTTCTGCATCCTTTGGTATTCACTGCTTAATAAGTATAGTTATTGCTGAGTTGTATTCATTTTATCAAGCGCAGTATTTCTGCATCTTAGTTCAGTGCAGTGAATTTGTATAGTTTTTTGCTGATTTTTGTTCATTTTAGCAGGCGCAGAATTTCTGCGTCATAGCTCAGTGCAGTGAATTTGAGTGTATTAAGCCACTGAACAAAATGCAGAATTTCTGCATCCTGTTGGTATTCACCGCTTAATAAGTATAGTTTTTGCTGAGTTGTATTCATTTTGTCAAGCGCAGTATTTCTGCATCTTAGTTCAGTGCAGTGAATTTGTATAGTTTTTTGCTGATTTTTGTTCATTTTAGCAGGTGCAGAATTTCTGCATCTTAGCTCAGTGCAGTGAATTTGTATAGTTTGCAGAATTTCTGCAGCCATTGGTATTCAGTGCTTAATAAGTATAGTTCCTGATTGTGATTCATTTTACCAAATGCAGAATTTCTGCATCTCAGCTCAGTGCAGTGGATTTGAGTATTTTGTTTAGCCACTGAGCAAGATGCAGAATTTCTGCATCCTATTGGTATTCACTACTTATTAAGTGTCGTTTTTACTTATTTTTATTCATTTTATCAAATGCAGAATTTCTGCATTTCAACTCAGTGCAGTGTATTATCTAGCCACTGAACAAGATGCAGAATTTCTGCATCCCATTTGTAAGAGCAGAACTGTAAGGCACACTTTATACTGAATGGAAAATTGTGTTGTTCAATCATAAGCATTCTTTACTGAGCCAGTTTGGTTGTTGTTGAGAATATACGATTTACAATGAATACGGTAGAGGCGTCGAGGAATATCCCCATTCTCAACGGAAAATAGTAAGAAAATCGTAAGTTTGGAAAAACGCATTTTTGTTTGGAACGCGTTGAACTTAAAAAAAAGAAGACACTGGAAATTATCTCTCCATCAAATACTGCAAGTTGTTTGCTTCAGTGGCTTTATGGAGAACTTTGTGGATGCTGAGAGCAGGTTTTCGTCGCACCTAACAAAGTGGTTTTTAGCGCGAGCCACAGCAAGAGCGGACTTGTGAACAAGCTAAAATTATTTTCAAGGATGTCCACTACAAGAGCAAAAATCTAGTTGAGGAATCAAGGTACACTGTTAGTTTAATACATGTACGTGTAGCTTTAATTTTTCTTGTGGAAAGCGCTGACTGAAGCGATGGCCAATATTAAGCTAGACAAAAACATGATCGTTTCCTTTCGATTTACAGTTGCAGATGAAAGCCGTTTGCTAGTTGTTTTGCAATTTTCAGTTTTTTTCGCCGAGAGGTTTTCTTGTAAGAAACGTACTCTTTTGTTAATGCTAAATTTTAATAATTATTGTTTAAGTGTTGGCCGATTTACGCGGCTCTTCACAGCTTACAGTCTTATAGCCGTACAAAAAAACAATAAACACACACAGTCACTGAAGAACGTTGGCCATGCTTTTTGATTCACTGCTGGCGAGTGTTTTGCTTACATCAAAAAGTCGGTAAAGTTAATTGAAGAGCGCTTTTTCTAAACAGGCGTGTTTACCTCGTTCATTCCGGTTTTGTACCAGCTCCAAACCTTTCCTTTTATTATCTTCTTGCGTTTTCGCAGTTTGAATTTTGCGGGAGCGGGAGCGGGAGCGGGAGCGCGAAAAAAAAAATATCCAAAAAGGACCGTTTCCATAGTAATGGTCCGTACTGTAAAATCCTGACCGAAAACTAACCAATCAGAACACTCGATTTAGACTGGAGAATTGCTTGCCATATAATAATGTGGCGTAAAGTTTCTTCTCTAAGAACACAACTCAATGGCGGGGACTGAGCCTCGCACTACCGACCTTCAGATCTGAAGTCCAACGCGCAAACCATTATACCACTGCGCCCCCACAAACCATGGAAGTGGAACATCATGAATAACCCAGTATCCTAATTAAATGATTTTTATACTTGTTGGCTGGGATGGTTCTTTTCTGCACTAACTTACACCCTTGAATGGTTTTAGTTTGATTCGGGGCCTTAAAGTGCCTTTAAAAAGATTAAAATGACTTGTAATGCCTTTCAAATAACATACAGCAACAACAGCGCTTATTGTAAATACTTTAATCCGTACAAAATGTCACAGCCGATATTAACAAATTCTAGTCAGGACGGAAGATGAAGTGGAAGGAAATTGGTATAAATAGCCTTTATACACCTATACCTGCATGAAGTACATACAACGTGGCTTTTAACAACATCTATATGACTGTGGCTTACACATAACACAAGGAAGGCAGAGTTATGAAAATAATAATTGTATGACTGTCAGGATATTTGAAGACAAATTTAAGGTTGTCTAATATCTTTTCTTGTCCCAGAGCTCGAGATCAGTTTAAGTTTTCTTATAATATCTTATTATTCAAATTAGAAAAAAATTAGTCACATTACGATAATCGACAGAAAACAATTATAATGCTTTCCTCTGGTCTTGTTTGTTTCGATGTTTCGCAAATAGTCGTTTTGCCGGTGACATCCTGTTGTCATGTTCACACCATTCGCTCAATGTCTTCACGACAGCATAACTAGTATCTAACTGATAACCTCGTCAAAGTGACTAAATTGTACCTAGGAAGTAAATTGTCATGACATAGTTAAGCTGCCTCTTCTCTCCCAAAAAGTCCTCGAAAACTGACTAGAAAAGGCACCAACAATAAATGATAATTAATCAAAGCAACTACCTACAGAAAAAAAAAACGGAAACAAGGGGCTGACGCTCGAAATGCTTGTAACGTCAGCTTTTGAATTTCATGTGTGTAATACTGCGTTCACACTAGGCCGAAACATGTTTACCCTAATCACAAAGAAAATCCGTTTCTCCGCGTTAACTGTTCACATTATGTAGTGCATCGCGCAAATCAGGATCGAAACATGTTTATTCTGACCATGATCAAAACTACCTCGATCTAGCTCAGACGAAATACGTTAAACATGGCGGCCGAGAACGGAGAGGAAGCGAGTGCCCAAAAGATCCTTAATTGGCACGACAGTAAAACACAATTTTTATTTCATATATAAGCTTTAATGACGAGATACATGGGCAGTTACTGGTGATGATGAGAACCCCGCGAGTCCTTGTAAAAGGACAAAAATCCAATCAGACAACCGCTTTAAATTGCTGAGCTTGTCGAAAATGGAATAATTTTGTACCAACGATTGCACGAATCCTCTCTTCTTGCAATGATCTGAAAGGCCCTTTGCCTCTAAAGGGCTTGAGAGGTGTGATTGAACTACAGTTCCATCTCGAGAATTTATGTGTTTTCGTAAACTGTATAAATTATATAGAACTGGACGTGAAGCGTGTTTGAAACTGATACCTTATGTGAACAATGCAATTACAAACATGCTTAGGAAAACATGTTTCATTTAAACA
Source organism: Siderastrea siderea (assembly GCA_964030785.1). Classification (NCBI taxonomy): domain Eukaryota; kingdom Metazoa; phylum Cnidaria; class Anthozoa; order Scleractinia; family Rhizangiidae; genus Siderastrea; species Siderastrea siderea. The sequence continues at coordinate 875,910 of OZ034972.1, forward strand.
TGTTTGCTATAAACATGCTTCGGTGCTAGTGTGAACGCAGCTTAAATAGAATGATAGTGCCTTTCTTATCATGTTTATCATTCACGTTATTTTATCCGGCGTTTTAATTGGCCGAGAGACCATTACGTCACTGCAAATAACTGCCTACGAATAATTGTCTGCTCATGCGTATTACGGTACGAAGTTGTTTTGCTGCGAATAATTCTGTTCGTGCGCAGTTTAGTCACCTGTTCAGAACTCAAACTTAATCGCGGGCAAGTAAGTCATTAAAGTGCGGAACTTTTGCGATTTTTGACTAAAAAATTTGAAGAAAAAAGTGTGCATCTTCCTTTTGAACGTTGTACTTTTTGGCAAATCAGTTGGTGTATTCGTTTTAAAGCAATTATTTATTGGCGAAAGCGGAATTTACTAAGAGGGTGCTAATGGGGGTAACCAATTGTTAGTTAACTACTAATTTTTCAGCCAAATGTCAGTTAACTACTAATTTTTCGGCCAATTGTCAGTTAACTACTAAATATTGTAGTTAGCTATTAACTTTCCTTTTCTTACATCGAAAATTATTGCTTCATAACCCGAATTTTTCCTCACGTCAGCACGTCAATCATCCTTGGGGGTGGACCTTACTCAAATCAATAAATAAATTACAATTTCCAGACATGAAAATAATTATTAAAATAAAAACAATCAAATCAGAAATCTTACTCATAATGAAAGAGAAAGACCGTCCGAACTACTGAGAAAGATGAGAAAGTTGGTTTTGTTTTTGTTTGGTTGCTTAGTCTGCTCAGAGGGTCTGTCATTCTGACCCGTAATCAATTATTGACGAGATCTAAATCAGGCCAAACGAGGTCAACCCACGTTCGCGTGCTGGACAGTCAAATATCTAATTGGATCAGCTTCAAGTCAAACGCACCGAGTTTAAACTTTACTGCTTGTTAAAATCTGTCAAATGTTTACATGCTATGTCCATTGAATTGTGTTTCGCCAAGTCAAACGGCACGCGACGTGTATCGTTCGAATGCCGACCCTTTGTCATCATCTTGATAAAAGCTTAGAATAACTTATTCTAAGTTTTTATCGAGATGACCATAGCTTGCATGGCAGGCGCGGAAAGGGGAGGAAAAAGGGTTGAAATTATTCGCGGGAGCGAACAACGAGTGCGGAGCTCAAGAGGAATGGAGAGGGCGTGCCCACTACCAGGCCATTGTTTCAGGCGTATTTTACTTTCGCCAAAACCGTGATTAGTCAGAATTACTTAATATTCCTTCTTAACAATCAAACAGTTTGTGATGTGTAAAAAACGTTTGTTTTTCAATGTATTAAAAGGTAATACTATTGGACCCTGCCTTTCCGGGATTGTTTGTATGGATCGAGAAAGATCGAGACTTAAGATCGAGACCCTGTCAAATGCAACGCATGTGCAGTTAACCAGAAAAGTGTGACTGCATGGTTTAGTGGAAATGCACTGTTTTCTACGGAACCGCTATTTAGAATTTCATGAAATTTGGTAGAATAATAGTTCAGAACATGCTGATTGCAGACTGGCAATCGAAAGCTCAAACTTTTAAATTTTTAACCAGAGAACCCTCAAAAATCTTATTATGTCTTACCCTGGTTACTTGTCCATTTTTAAATGCTTAACTTGCCTGTACACAAAAATTGAAATCCGACAGAGGACATGTTCAGAAAACGTTGAAATGCAAAACACAAAATTACAGAAGATCTCTCTGTCAAAATTTCACCAGACCATTGTCAATATGGCAGTATTTTTCCGATTTTCCTAGAGACAAATGATGGAAAAAATCTATCGATTCGATTTTCCGAAAATAAATCAGACCCACTATTTAATGCTGGTTTATTACCAGCTATGTTGCCATGGCAACGGTACTTAGTCCAATATAACATATCAAAATATAGGTACAAGAAACTGAAATCATAGGTACAAGAAAACTGTGTTCGGCCACCTTAAGTACTCGAAATTCGTGTTTCTAAATTTCCATTCAACATAGTTATAAAATGGGGTTGGAAGGCCTGCATGACTCCTTTCCACTCCCCTCCGCCATCGAGAACCCTTTTCCCTCCCGACCCCTTTCTGCGCCTGTCACACAGTCTACTTTGACCACGCCACTCAAAGCCATCACAGAGATCAAGGTCCAAGTTACGCTCCCTCTTGGCTGGCATGGCACTTTTGCATTGGAAGTGACCCAAATAACAGTGAATACCGTTACCAGGTCATGCAGCGTGACAGGTAAATGTCACGAAATAGCCTCGCTGTTTAGAAAATCTTTGTTGTTTTTAAAACATCAACAATCGTATTCAATATAATTAATAAAATGTCAGTTAACTGTTGACTTTTAATTTATCAGTTAACTACTAATTTTTTGGCCAAATGTCAGTTAACTACTATTATTTTGGCCAATTGTCAGTTAACTACTAACCCCATTAGCACCCTCTACTAATTTTGTATTTTTTGTGCAGAATATTAAAGTTTTGAACGAACTGAAAGCGCGCACTTGGTGTGGGAATTTATAATTGTGGAATAAGCGTGCTGGTTTATAAATGCAAAAACACATTGTCTTGTTGAATGATAAGACAATTATTGAACTCGATTTCGCAAAATATCGTGATTTGTCAGTGTCTCGCAGATCAATTATTTGCCTCTGCCTTCGGCATCGGCAAATAATTGATCTGCTCGCCACTGACAAATCCCGATATTTTGCTCAACCTCGTCCAATAATTGCTTAATATTTCGCTCAAGCTAAACGCAATAATTTCAAAATCAACTCACGAAAAAAAAATAGAAGTATGCGTAATATTGCCGACATTGTGCTGCGGCCATTGAGTAAAGGTTCCGGTGTCTGTAAAATATTGTATGGTTCAATGATTTATTTCAAACTACACTAGTGACACTGCACTTTTAAATTAGTGGGAAAACTACTGGCGCTTCAGTACTCGTTTCAGCGGGAATTTCGCGGGGAAAAAAGTTCCTGAATGACCGATGTCATGATGATGATGCTTTCTGTTGAGAAACTGTTGAGAAAACAATCGAACATTTTCCTCACCTACGACGTTTACTCGCGTAAAATAAATTTCTCTCGAGATACTTTCACCTTTTTGCTTGAGGTCATTACTCTTTGATTAAATGGATTGATAAGCACAGTAGGGAAGGTATATTTTCTTTATAACACTGTGTGTGCTGGTGCAATATGAACACGGGACGTGATTTTCCTGGCGGGTTTTTTAAGGCAGCAGCGGTGACGTAAGAGGTTGTAACACAACAACATCAGTAGATAACAAAATGGTACGCAACTGTTTTTTTTTCTGTTATATTTTGTTTATTTGTTAAGAAAAATGGCATTTAGCCAAGCACTAGAATTTCGCAAGAACAGTTGGTAAATAACTGATTTTTCGAAAATGCTTTTCAGATTGAAAAGTAATCAAATAAAAACAAGGAAAGTATTACAGTAATTTTTCGACACAGCTTATGTCTTAAAAAAGAAATTGCAGGCTGAAAAATGCTCTCCTCAAGCTCAAACAGGAAGTTACTCGCAAAAGTAACCTGACAACATGATAGAGTGTTGCCACGATAACTAAAAATAAGCTTCAAATGACTATCATTACTTCAGTGACCGCATAGCGTTTAACACTGGCTTATGGGAGGCGACAGTTATTTTCCATTTACGTTATAAAGGTTAAGAATATTGACTTCTCATTTGCGTATAAAATTGTATGACGTGACAAAATAGTTAGTTCACTTTGTAGGTGCATGCGAAGTTGTCCTTTCTGAGTTGCTGAGAGCTTGTAACATGAAGTTTGGTGTGATTTTCTTCATTTCAATTCTCATAATTGCCCTTGTGGCAGATGTCGCTGCACGAGGAGGACGAGGTGGAGGCGGACGCAGCGGTGGGAGCCGTGGCTCGAGCAGGGGAAGTAGTTCAAGACGTGGAAGTAGCTCAAGAAGTTCACGGAATTCACCTTCAAGGCCAAAAATTACCAAGTTAACACCGATTACAGCGACAAAATTCAGCTCTCCTGTTATCCGCTCCCAAGCAACGTTTGGTTCTCGTGCTAGGTTGTTCACCGGCTTTGTAGCTGGTTATCTGGTAACTAGGCATCTTCTAGCCAAGGCACCAGTGTACCGGGGTAGATTTCCAAACCACGCAAGCTACGTATACATTCCTGAGAACCGAGCAGTAAGGGTTGTCTCCGAAAGAGTGAGTCTGCTAGACTCCAATGGAAACTTGTGCCTAGGGCGCTCGCCAGTCAAACTGACACTGAAAAGTGGAATCAAAGACCATCTCATCGAACTCAACACCACTGTAAATTACACGGCTAGTGGAAACGTTAGCACATTTTATGGAGAAAACAAAAACGTTTCGTTAGAGAACATTAAAGAAGAGAACTTTACAGTTACAACTCGTGCACGATACAACGTCAGTGTGGTGGAGGAGAGCGAGCTCTGCACCGAAGTGGAAAAACAAGTCAATGGAACCATGGTACAAATGTACAAATATAACCCTAATGGAGCAAGCGCAGTCCAAGTTAATACTAAGCTGATTGCCACCTCAATCTCTGTGCTTGCAATATTTAATAGACTACATGACATTTGCGATTTCTTGAAAGTTTGAAATTAACACGGTAAAGCTTGTGGCCATAAGGCACTTTTGTAAGCACTTGCTTGGTTGAATTTTAATGCCTAATTTAAGCTTTTTGTAAGACTAAAACATTGCAACGTTTTAAAATATTAAGTATCTCTAGAGCCAATTCTAGACAGACAACGTCTGTAATCAGATACGTAAATTGTACAGCGAAAAATAGTAAGAGTTTAATGAAACGAACAGACACGACGTAAGAGAATTTAAATGGTTATGATTTAGATACATGCCACGGTAAGTTGGTTTCGCTTGTAGTTAGTTTTTAAAATAAATTAATCCGGCCGAAACCAGTTTGTCAATTTTTTTTTAGTCAGTCTGCCGATGACTTTTCGACTATTACACTTGGCGTAGTTTTCCTACATAACCTTGTCCTGTCAGTGTAGAGTACCTTGAGGAGAGTTCAGTCTCGTTTTACAGCACCATAACATATAATTTTGTGTTTGTCCGTTTACTCGTTAGATTTCTGTTTTGTTTCATTTGTTTTGCATTTGTACATTTTGAAAAACTTTTTATTCGTTTTGTAGCCTCAGTTAAAAAACAACCCCAACCTCAACATCGAATCCGACAATTTGACTCCTCTGTACTCTGAATTCTGTGTAAGTTGCGAGAAATAAAGCTGATCATTTTAAAGGACTGTTGCTGTATACTGAAAAGTCGCCTATGGCGGCAACACCCATACGTACTTTCATCAGGTAGTCATATTTGTCTGTAGGACCCAGGCTTTGGAAACCTCGCTTCCATGGTCTTCAGGTTGGGCAATCTATAGCTAGTACGATTATCAGTTGAGTATGACAGGGGGGAAGTTTCGCGCTTAAGTTTTACCGTTAAAATTTTGCTGTTGTCAGGGGTGACCATACTAGTTTCCATTGGAAACATCCTGTGGCTTTGACGTCATCAGTCTTCTGTGCGCGCGAAATCTCTTACTTTTTCGAAGAAATGGCGGAGTATCAAGTGAAAGTTGAATATACAGGAAATCAAAGAATAAATGAACAGAAGTGGATCAGCTTTATGATTCCAGTTAGGGTTAGTGCACTCCAGCCATTATGTCTTTCAGTCACTGGTGCAAGACATCAAGAGCAGATGCACAAGTCTGAATTTTTTGAATGAACAGAACATGAAACTCCGGTACTTGGACGATGAAGACAACTGGATAAATCGCGCGAGGCTTTCAAGAATTTTGGCAAAGGGCACGAATTAAAGTAAAGGCTGGGGTTCTCGGTTTGGGGAATTCAAAAGAATTAAAGTAAAGGCTGGGGTTCTCGGTTATTCATTAAATAACGAAGATTCGAGCGATGTATTGGCCGCTGATTTTGTTTCCCCCGGCAAAGATAACCCGCAGTCTGGTATGTATGTACCCGGTCAGGGCTGGAAATCGCCTAGTTTGAACCTGAAACATGTCAGAGGGAACAGGAAGCGGCGAATGCCCTAGTAGAACTTCAAAAGAATAATAATGATGCACAAGAACGAAAACCGCGTTTTTGTTTGTGACAACAGTTCAATTTGAATCTAGATACTCTTGAGCTACATAGTTGTTGTGATTTGGTACTATTTTTAGCGACAACTTAATTTAGTGATTGCCGACATTCCCCGCCAGCCTGGAGACTACAAAGTTTTGGTAGTCGATGCTTTCGAAGATTTTCATCACTTCTTAGACAAATTGTAAATTTAGCGAACACTAAAGTGAACGACTTTATACGTGAAGTGGCTGAAACTGACTACAAAATTAAGAAGTCACTTTAAAAATAGTTGCCTTTGTTTACCTTTGAATCGGCGCCAGTATGTCTGCGGCAGTATTCTTGAGAAAATAGTTGAGTTCTTGTAAAAGTTGATAAAGTAATTTATACACTTACTTGAATAAAGTTGTTGTAAATTAGAAGTATTACATTTGTAATTGTCATTACGCGAATGAAACTCGAACTGACATTTTTAAATGTCATAATATAAAATCATAAACCAAGACGCTTTTTACATGCTTTTGTACACTTGGCGAGAAAGACATCAGTCTGACGGTGAATTATTCGCCCGAGTAATTCTCTGAGGAAACTGTCAAAACACTAAATATCAAAGTATGAAGTGAATCTGAAAAAATTCACCATATCATTTGACGTTATGAAGTCTACTGCTGCTTGGACTGCAGCAAGTTCAATGTTCTTGTTTGTGAGTTCCCAAAGTTCATAACGCATAACGATCCTCGTTTTATTAAAAACAAACTCAACAGGGTTAAAATCAGGAGAATATGTTGGCGTATAGACAAGTTCAATGTTGCGCTCATTCAGCCACTCTCGTAATGCATCGCCACCTGCAAAATGGTGAGTAGCGCAGTTATTCATCACTAATATGTCTCCGACTTCAAGCGCTGGTCTCCCCGTTTCCATGTTGGCTGCATTACCTCACCTGCTTCACTAAAAAACTGAAGAAAATAAAATGGATGGTATCGGATGCACCCCGTACAGTGTTCATATATTCTACCCCATTTAGTCCAGCTAATAAGTTAACTGTTATGTTAGGCGAATCGTGGTAACGTAAGAGCTCTATGCATCTTTTCTCCGACTGGTGCGTGATAGTACAATCGCTTACTCCGCATTCATCGAAGAACTTGAGCTTAAAGGGATCTTTTGCATTGAGATAATCAATAAACATTTGAGTGTATGCCATATTTTCTACACTAAAACTTTCCTGAGCAAAGGTACTAATTTTTTTCTTGAATATTTCAAACCAGACAACATACTGTTGTTCAACGCACGCGATATCGCGGAAATGGAAGTTCCGTTTGGAATATCGCCAAATTCGTTTAAACCGTCGTAAATTTCCCTCAGTGATGAAGTCGGTCTTGCTCTCTTGACAGTCTCGATAAACTGCAAGTCACCTTGAGTTAAATGAGAGTTGTTTCCTCCTCCATTTCTCCATGGTTCAATGGTATGTTCTGTATGTAGACGCTGCCATAAGTTTATCACAGTGTTTCTACTTACTTTGAAAGCGTTTGCTTCATCCGAAAAGTTACCAGGAATGTAGCCGGTATATGTCGCCACCATTTCTAACTATTTCATCGACTATCAATGTTCGCTGATCACGCGAAAGTGCACAGCCCTTGGTAAAGGTTCTGCCTTTCGAATTAAGCCTTTCCATGATAGAAAGCGTAGCATGAACGCGACAAAACATACTAGTACACCGATATAAAGAAGACCTCCGTGACTAAAATTTCGCGCGCTTTATTTTAGATGACGTCAACAACACAAGGCGTTTCCAGTGGATACTAGCATTATCGCTCCTAACAACAGCAAAGTTTTAACGGTAAAACTCAGGTGCGAAACTTCCCGCGTGTCATACTCAACTGGTAATCGTAGTAAGATGGCGACAAAAGATAGAATTTCATTTTAATTTCATCATATGAATTTTAATTTTTCGGAAGGCAAAATCGGAAACTTGGCAGACCTTTTGTTTGGAGTTTGAAAAAGTAATCAAATGTTTTACAATTAAAAACAATAGGCAGGCTCTGAATCTTCTTCAATTTTGGGCAATTCTGTAGTTTCTGCCCGAAATTGCCTCACATCCACGTTCAAAAGCATTCTAATGCAAATGAGAAAAGGTAACTGTGAAAAGGGCTATTGCAACATTTCAACAAAAGAGATAACCACATACTTCTTTTTGTTTTTTAAAAAGACGATTAAAGGAACTATGTCACAGGTATTTTTTGTCACCTTGGTGTCAAACTCCGCTTACATCAAAACTGAAAGGCATTTTCTTATCTACAAAATGGTTTTCTGAGAAATCCAAAACGAATGAAGTGAATTCTCGAAAGGAGAGGAAAATATAGTCAGTTTAAAATGTTTTTTGCTAGATAGCAGCGAAAACTTGAAAGAAAAATGACCCGATTACATTTTTCTTTTCAAGTTGCAATCCCTTTCCATCCTGACTGTTAAGTGTACTACTAGAGTTGTTTTAAACGAAAATAGACTATTATTTTGGGTTTTCATCATTACAAACATGACTTTCGGCTTCTCAATTAAATGCTAAAATTGGTGACATAGCCCTAGCTTAAAATGGTGTTGAAATGCAAAAATAGCAAAAGGACTCCAACTTGAAACTTGACAATCAGTTCAAGTTCTTTCTAAGGGTGGATTCTTAACGCTGACCCTGTTGTAAATAAACGTGGCGATAACCCCCAGAAAACTACCCATGCAAAACGCCGAAAACAAAACGCTTGAAAACAATTACGTTGAACGTCAGGGTAAAAAGTAAGGAAGCGTCAAAAATTCTATTTCTTGAGTGGTTTACTTGGCTTTCTATGCTGTGGAGCGTGATACCCTATGATAATTTACTTAGTGGTGGTGGAGCCTAGTAGCAATAAGAATGTGGCATGCACAGGTGGAGGGAAAGATGAAATAATAGTACAAAGTGAAGCTGACAATGTACTTTTTTGCTATTTTGCCAAGGGGAAATATTCAACCGATAGGTTCAATTGATACTTCTGATTCACCTATGGTGCCAGCAAACGTATTAGGTTATCTCCAACACAGTGATAATTAAAATGCTGGAAGGGTGGGAAATTCGACGGAATGTTTATTTACATCGCATTCAGGATACGCGTGTAGGGTATGCGATTACTCAATGGCGTATCAATTTATCGCATTCAGTGAGGATATATCTGCATTTTAACCGCACGGGAAAATGCAGTCCTTTTGCAAGTATTTGAGCAGGCATTTTCCTCCTTTGGGAAAAGTAACCAGAGTTGACAGCGCCAAAATAGCCAATGAGGTGCGAGCGCACGCTGGAACGTGCCATTGATTTATCGCCTACCCCATACGCGTAACCTAAATAAATGTGATGCAAACAAACAGGTTGTCGCATTTTTTGCTATACGCGTATGCTATAAATGAATCCAGCCTAATATAGGAAAGACCTCACCGTCGACGCGGCAAATTTTTCACATAGACGAGAACTATAATAAGGGACCTCAATGGCATGCAATTCACATGAAATTTAAGCCAGATATTTACTACAAATTAATAGAGCATACGTTGTTCGTCATTTGGAGAGGCCATTGACTGTTAATATACATTAGCATGGCAACCGACACAGAGAAACGAAGAGCTTGGACTGTTTGAACAGTGAGTTTCCAAGATCGTTCAGTTAAAAAACTATAAATTATTAACCCTATTCAGACCCCGGGGGGAGAGGGGGGGGCGTACTTGCACTCGTTTATCTTCCCTGGATTCCAAGACAAAATAAACGCACAATAGGATCTTTTACACGTCACCACGACAAAACAATACTATTCTCGCTATTCCTATGCCCATCTTTGTCTAGGCGTTCATTTATTTTCTTTCAAGGGTGGTTATCGCCATCGTGACCAGAGTAAAGAGATTGCTATTGCAATCAACAAACCACAAACAACAAACCAAACAAATAACCGCAAATCGAAATAAATAAATTAATAAATAAACAAATAAAAACTGGATATCTCAAAAGAAAACACTCTGCTTCAAGAAACAAAAGTACTGATACAAAACTGGACCACCACCGACGGGACTCGAACCCGCAATCTTCGGCTTAGGAGGCCGACGCCTTATCCATTAGGCCACGGAGGCGTCTGATATATGCCTACCCTACCGTTTTATGCTAATAAAACTTTGTTTCTGGTTTCTCTCAGACTGAAAAGAAGCATGCACTGGGGATGTCTAATTTGAAAGACGACAAAAATTTTGTGGTTCAAAACATTTTTTTTTTAATGTCTATTTTTGTTTTGATTTGCTCTGTAGAGAAAAGCGGGTTTAACAAATTTGATTTTACTCAAGATCATCCCAGACTATACCTAATTCAAAAAAGGTTGCTTTGGCAATTGGTCATTGGCAATTGGGCATTGGGCATTTGGCGCTAAGGAACACAATGCAATGCTTTGCTTGAGTGACCGCCAAACAATAGCTTCCCATTGCGCAATTGCCCAATGCCCAAAGCAACCTTTATTGAATTAGGTATATCTATTGGAGCTTATTGGTTATTTGTTTCTGTTTCACGATCATTTACCCATAAACGAGAAATACAACATCTCAGTGCTGGGGGGGGGGGGGGGGGGTTACTAAGGTGTCCAGTGGCATTGTCCGAGGGCTATGAAGCGCCTTCTTTCTATCTACAAGTTCCGTTTGCTGGGCTACAGCGGAATTTGGGATATTTCGTATCATTTGCACCAGATTATAGCTGCTCTGATCTTTTCATTCCAGTGCACCGTGACACATATGCTGTTTTTCAGCCAATGGAGGTCTCATTTTCTTTTAGACCTAACAAGAATGGTATCATTCAATGTTTCTGATGCTGGTGGCAGACAGTTCCCTTCTACTAAAGTCTCTCTACCCTCGTCCGTTTCTTTTCATAAGTGTCGACAACGCAAGCTCGCTCAAGTTTTATCTGTCTTGCTGACAGAAGTGCATTTTGGTATTTGCGGTGACTTCTGCTTGAAGGACTTACGATTCCAAGACAACTCTTCATGCTGGCTAGTTGCTTTGTTGTCTTGCATATATAAGGTGGTATTACACTCAAATTTTGTGGCTTTTGGATGGAAACAGTCTTGTGTCGTGAAAAAGGTGGTTATTGGTCATCGTGGTAGGTACAATAATAATTAGGTGCATTATCATTTGTTTGATCCTCCATTTATGACACTGTGACCAACCCGATAACCTGCGATCAGGCGTGCTGCTTTTTTTCTTCTTTAACGCGCTCGGAAGACGGTAGCGTCTTTTTAAAAAAGGCATTAAAAAAAGGCACTAAAAAAACGCCCGGTCACCAATTCGAAAGCTTCTGCTACGTTGGCCACAACCTCGTCCCTAGGATCCTCTCGGCTTTCAATATGGCGGTGGCTCGGGAAAAGATCCTGGTACACAGCAGATCACGTGACCAAAATCTCCAACGAGGATGGAGATTTATTCAAAATGGCAGCTACGGCGAAAAGAGTGAAAAGATCTGGGCACAAGATATGGCTAAAGTGAAGTTAAACAAAATGGTGGAAAAAGCTGAAGTTTTTTTTTCTTTTTTTTTATAATAGGATGTTTTATTTCATTACACAACAAGGCTTTACAAATATTTACAAAAATATCTTTTAAACTTAAATACACAAAAATACAAAAAGCAGAAACTAGAAGGAAATAAATTATAAGGAAAAAAGAAATTAGGAAGAGAAAAAAGGGGGCAAGACGTGCGTCATGCTTTTCATTAGACACTGTATATATCGCCTTGTGTTCTTGTTTAGAGCGAGAGAGCTTGCGGTCACGTTCGTCCAGAAGAACAAGTAAAAAAAATGCCTACAGGAAGGGGGACAAAAGGGTCCATTTTTTCAATTCCAATTTATTTGGGTGGCCTGCTGTTTCTATATCAAAGTTTCTTTTGAGAATTTGCTTAAAATTGATCCACCTTATAATTTTCCCCTTCACTTTGCAACACCATACAAAGAACCTTGCTCGCAAGAGACAATAGTTAATTTGTAGCTTCAAGTTCGGTGTATCTGGCCTCAGGCCCAGAGCCTTCGTTATCTCTAGAATGTAAGACTCCTGAACAACTTTACATTCTTTCAGTCAAGCCACAACCTTAGACCAAAAACATTGGGTTTCATCGCAATCCCAAAAGAGATGACTAAGTGTTTCAAGTTCAACACCGTAAAAAGAGCAGTTGCCGCTTTCCTTTAAGCCAATTTTTTGCAAGAAGGAATTGTGGGAATTCTCCGATGTAAAAGCTTAAATTGAAACTCAATCAACCTGGCTATTAGTACACTGGCGAGTTAACAGATAAGCTGCTTTCCAATTTATCTCGGTACAATTACAATGCAACATCCATTTTTCTTGACTCTTGGCAGGTAAAGATCCCTTTTTTTCTACAATGACCTTGTATACGAGTTGACTTGCTAAGCTGAAGTTTAGTTCAAGAAAAAAAGAGAAAAAAACGACAAGTTTTGCATGTAAGAGTTTTAGGAATACGGCAAAGTGTTGGGGGTCTTGTTTTTGCTATCCAGTGTTTCTTTTTTGCTATATTAAATATAGGGGTAATGGACTTGAGCGTACTCGACTACGGAACTCCTTCCCGCTATTTGATTCAATGTTGCTCAAGTGAAATTGTTCACCGACCTATACACTTGAATGAACATATATTTTTGTTTCGTGAGGCTTTAGGCAATAAATTGTCTTATCGTTACATTGTTACAAATCCGTCCTTCTTAAAGATCCTTACAAAGCCGTCCTTCTTAAGAGCAACTTCCAGTAAAAATCAAGCAAAATCTCAACTTTGCGGCAGTGGTTGAAAAATAAATTTCTTTCGTATTTTGCACATAATTAGGTATTGGTAAACCGAAAAACCTGATGTGGTTCGTTTTCCCCAGAAGCCAGAAGCGCTTTATTTTCGGAAAAAAACGAGGAAATCGATTTTCGGGTTCGGGGGATCAAAATCAAAGGAAATTAATCTTGAAAATCAGTACTATAAACTTGCTTCGAGCCGGTAAACTAATGCGCAGAGAAAAAGATAGGCACTTTCTATCGACAGAACAAGTCTTTTTCATTAACTAGACAGTTGTGAAACAGCAGAAGCGAAATCTACTGAACACAAACAATTCCAAACTAAAAGACAAGTTTTGATGATCACGTAGAAACTTATTTGGGACCTAACTTCTGTGAAATAATTTAACATGTGCCATAATTCTAAGTGGTCTCATTCCTCATAATTGAAATAATTCATACCTTGAAACTGGCTTGGGGTACCCATGTTGCTTTGCAGTAAAGTTTTAACAAATGGGGCTTAATGGAGTTGAATTTTGCCGTACACAAAAACACGGGAAATTTGCTTCTTTCCAGCGTTAACATTCTTTTGTGTTCCAAAAAGAGGAAGAAAAAAGCGCGAAATGGGCGATTTTCACGTTTCCAAACTTCTGTTCCTTCGTGTGCAAATTTTCTTCGTACATTTGTTTGCATTGCGTCACCAAATACCGTGACTAAATTTTTTAACCAAATTTGGATATAGGATGTCAAATTGAGAAACACTTTTCGAAAGGGACCGAACCAAAGAAAGCCCCGAAATATATTTCAGAGCGAAAAGTTTCAGGACTATTTTTGAGAAACGAGCATCTATATATTAGCATTGATAAATCTCTATGAAAATGTGATGCTTTAAAAATAAGACGTCACACTTCACAGCCCTTTTTATTAGTTAATTATACACTAAATAAAATGCAAGACGTGTTTTGTTATAAATTAAACGACGCGAACTATTAACTTATTGGATCTTATCAATTAATCTCAAGTGCCTTTAGTGATTATCATGATGGTATCATCTGTTTTAACAATTCTTCTAAAAATTAGTTTGCAAGATGTCTAAGCACATCAGAAGGCGACAACACATAGCTAAGGCCCGGTTCAAACGTCGAACTTTACATGTGCCGAACCTAATTATTAGGTTCGGCACATGTAAAGTTCGACGTTTGAATCAATTAAGTTCGACAGATTTGTATTTGGGTCGACCCGCCGTTCTATTCGACTGCGCCAGTCGAATAGAACGGCTAAAGTTCGCCTTGGATTCAGACGTCAAACTTTTACATGTGCCGAACCTAATGCATACATTACGTATAAATTATATAAATTATATCTACCCCAGAATTCTGCGCGTTCCATTGACTTGGCATGCGCAAAGGCACTTCATTTTGAACAAGATGGCGGGAAAAGAGGAATGTGCTTGTTCGTCTTGTTTGGAAACGACAAAATATACTTGTCTGAGATGCCGTGAATACTTCTGTATGCGGTGCTCGGTATTTGAAAACGACGAAACGGTTGTGGGTTGGAAAGTAGGCAGTTCAGTGGCGTACTGCGAACCATGTTTTCGAGAAAAGATGGAAAGGGAAATGAGCGACGATAAAGCCGAGCCCGACGAAGCAAATGTCTCTACTTCTCAAAAGCAGGCAAATGGCAGGAAAAACCCAGACCAAAGGAATCAATCTGACAGCCGGGATAATTTGAAAAGGTATGCATTCATAACTGTGCGGTTAAAAGATGTAATTAATTCCTTCCAAACCACGTAAATAGTCTCATATAAGCTGAAGTTTAAGTCTTAAATTTTCACTGCTACCCTGCTGTTTATAAGCTTAAAGCTTCTCTTTTACACCTACCTAATACGTTTAAAGAAACTCTGTATTTTTTGTCATCTTGTAAGGGTTAGATGAGTATATATATATATATATATATATATATATATATATATATATATATATATATATATATATATATATATATATATATCCTGGTTTTATATTGTCTTATTGCTTCCATAGTTTAGTTCAAATGTACATTTCACCCTGTTCATGCCAACTGTAAAGTTTCATTGAAGTCTTACCATTGGTTTAGAGTAGTCAAAACTACTAGTTCTAAGTCTGACCATCCAGTCAGTTCTTAATCAGTCAGTACCCCCTGTATCAGTCCTAATGGCAGAACAAAAATTTTGCTAGCAAATGTTTCCTCCAGGGGTGGAGCAAGAAATTGTGTCTCATCACCTAAGAGTACTGGAAGTCAGACATCTGCTGATTGAAAAACTGCCTGCCAGCTGTTTCATTTTAATTCAAATCAATCCTGAAAATTATGCACTGCTTAATGATTCTACTTCGCCCTCACTTTCTCCTTCTCCTTCCTCTTCTTATTGTTATTATTATTATTATGGATCATTTTAATTAGTAGTAACTAGTTTTCAGTTGATTGTAAACTCACTGTTAACTGCTCCTCAGTGCAGTAGAAGAAACTTATGGTGGTCATGTTTATTTCGTATAGAAAAAGGATTGATGATGTGGAGGATGACTTCGATGAGCTAGATGAAGATGAAGAAGATGACAATGATGAAGACTCAGGGTGGAGGGAAGCTCTGCAACATTTTGTGAAGAAAGGAAAGGGGAAAAAAAGCAAGAAGCCTGGACGTAAGCCTCGGTGGTGTCCAAAAGCTCTAGATGATTTTATTGACATTGTCGTTACTAACAACAATTACAAGATGAAACTGATTTTCACTAATACTAAAAATCAGAGAAATAGTCCTATTTATGCAAAAATCTTAGAAGAGTTAAAGGCCAGGGCATCTGCTAGGGGTGATGACTTAACATTGACAGTTGCTCAGCTGAGGACAAAGTTCAAGAAGTGTGTCAGCTGGTGCAAACAGGCAGCCTTGACTCAGAAAACAGCGACAGGCATTAAGCGATTCCAGGAAGACCATGGTTTTGGAAAATGGTTTAGTACCTTGTATGAGGTGGTGAAGACGAGAGATTCCTGTCAGCCTGATCAAGCATTGGAGCCATCAACTTCCAACTCAGACAAATCATTTGCTGGTACTGATGAGAGCAGAGAAAGTGGAGCAGAACTATTTGTGCCCAAAAAGAATGTCAGGAAAAGACAATCAGCCAAGGAAAAACTTGACAGCACTACATTTGAGGTCATGGAAATTGTCAAAGAGGCTGTCAGAAATGACCCGACCAAGGACCTCATCGCCTTCATGAGAGAAGAGATGGAGAAGTCCCGTGAGCATGAGATGAAGTTATTTCATCTGATGTTTAGCCACAGGGCTAATGCAGGCTATGATCACTCCCTCCAAGGCATGACTTCATCTCACAACATGGCATATGGTGAAACAGGGTTTTACCCCACATGGAATGGGGGACTTGGACCAAACCAAATGAATCAGTCAAGGATGCCAGAGGGTTCTTATGGGAGCCCTTTCCCTTATGATTCTGGGAAATACACACCACTGTAAGGCAGCAGTAAAATGTTTTATTTGCATAAGATTTTGCCCTTAGGATTAAACAACCTTTTTTGGTAAAATGAAATTTTTCATGTATGCCATCACCATAATTAATATTCTTGTTGATGACTCAAATACAATAATAAATGATTATAATAATTATTGATATTAAGAATAAGCATTGCACCTAACAAGTGTTAAGACAGCCTGGAAAGGTCAATCTGGGAACTGTGACTTTTCAAATAATTTTTCAAGGAAAAACCCCTCTCCTTAAAATAGTAAAATGAGGTCAAATCCCCTCAATTTTTGGTGATTAATTTACCTTTGTGTGTGCAAGTTATTCATAAATTCGACTGCCAGATGCCCCTGGTGACAATAATAGGTAAATCAAATGCCACACCTCAGTCCAGGGACCAGTATCCTCAGGCTTAACACTAGGGTGCATCTTATTTATGTACCAACCACCAGTTATAGAAAAGGCATGTGCTTATTTAACCTCATACAGTCATGCAATAGAATTTGGAACTTCACAGGCTCAAGCTTTGGTTGAGGGTGTTCAGAAGTACTTTGAAATTTTCTGAAACTCCTTCAAGTGATTTTGTGTAAATGCACATGTCATAATCCATTTCTGGAGCAATATAATAATAAAATAAGACATAAAGACAAGCAAAAGCAAAACAAAGGATTTATTATTTGAACATTTTACCACAGTACTAAAATGGGAATTTGGTTTTGTTGCAAATATCCACTGTGTAAAAATTAAAACCTATGATCTAATTTGAAGACAATGTTACAAATGATACATATACAAATTTTAGTATTTGTCGAATAATTCCAAAATACCTCTTAATATTTGTTACAGTTTACACATGGAGAACATGAACAAAATACAAGATTGAAACACTATATGAAAAATGAAGATATTCAAAATTTTATGCATATTAATAATTATTTAAATAATTTACTAGCATATCAAAATATTTGTGATATATTGTTTGAGATAAATCACTTCAGAGTAACAGAATGAAAAATGTCCATAATTAGACAATTACATGTAAGAGATGTGGCAACCCTTTGTTTATTTTCTAAAGATTATTTTCAATTTGATTATTTATTTTTACCTACATATATTTTATATTATCAAGTTTGATTGACTGTTTTCGTGAAAATGATTAAACGTTTGATTTGAGCTTTGCCATAGTTCATTTAATTGTGATGTCACATCTTTTCCCAATATAATACACAAATAGGAAAGCTGATTGTACAGGTATCTTCTGATAGATGACCTACATCAGGTTCCAAAAACAAATGTCCTCCATCAAAGAGAGCAAATTTTGTACATACACCACAGCAACTTAACATTGCATCTAAGAGTTTGTTTCCTTATTGTCCTGGGTCAAGGATGGGGGAGAGGAGAGACCTGGGAAATAGGTTTCTATGGCAGATGATTATTACTTACATGTATCCACTGCTGCATAGAGTCATCAACATCAGGGCTGTCATTAGGGGCCTTAACCTATAATACGTGTTACGATTGCGTATGCTTGATGAGACTTTGATGTTACAGCTGAACTTGGCCTCTTGTTGACCAGTATATTTTTTTTTACAAAGCAGTGAGTTTGTTGCAGGTGTGAACATTAACCCTTTAAGCCCCATTATTGATCGGCATCAAATTTCTCATTGTATCAGTGTAAAATAGCACATACAAGTCATGAGAATTTGGCAAATGATCACTACACATGAATTGTCTTGATTTTTAAACAGGTTCTCCCAGTTAGTAATCAACAAAATCTATGAAGAGCAGTAAGGAGAATTTGTATAATGATGTTGGCACTTAAAGGGTTAAGGGAGTGGTTGCTGCAAAATTTAAAGACAGCCCTGAAGATGAATGGTATTTAACAGACTATCCCAGTTTCCTTCTCAAGCCATAATTTGTCACAGAGTGCATTTCTGACTTTATTTGCCTCTCGTGATACATCCCTGATGCTTGAACAATCCCTCATATTTAACAGCTTCCTTATTTCCTCTCGGTTCCTCTTTTGACCATTTGAATCTATGCTCAGGTCTAGCTTCTTGGAAATTGTGTCACCTTGCATAATACATATATTATGGAGCACCATGCATGCCAATGTAGCAGTGCGGACATGGTCTCGGTTGCTTTCACTCTTCCGGAGTAGCACCCTCCACCTACCCTTCAGTTGGCCATAGGCACCCTCTGTAACCATGCGAGCTCTACTCAAACGGTAGTTGAAGTAGTGCTGTTGGGGTGTTAAAACAGCATTGGTGAACGGTTTCATTAACCATGTTCGAAGAGGAAATGCAGAGTCTCCCACTGTAAGTGGAGGGACAGTTACATCTCCCACAGTTTTTCCAATTAATGGAATGAAACCATCTTGAATGGAACTCCAGAGGTCAGTGGATCTAAAGATAACTGCGTCATGAGAATTTCCAGGGTACCCACAACTGCCCCATACAAATCTGTAATGAGAATCTACCATTCCCATCAATACAACTGAATAAAAATTCTTGAAGTTGTGGTACTCCTTGCATGCCTCTAGTCCTCCTGGAGGGCATTTCAGTGGAATATGACAGCCATCTATTGCGGCCCAGCAGCAGGGAAATTGCCAAAACTCCTCCATGTCGAGCATTTTTTTCTTAAAATCCTCTCGTGTTTTGGGCATGTGACTTGACACACTTTCATTCCACCACTGGTCCACGAGGACTTGACAAACTTCGTGTACGATTGAACAGACAGTTGAGACACCCAGCCCCGCCATTTCTGCGATGGTATATAGATAATCTCCCCTGCCTAATCTATACAAACAAAGGGCAAGCCTCAGTTCTGCTGGGATAGGTTCTTCGGTTACAGTTTCTCTAACAATAAAGGGCTCAATACGGTTCAAAATGAAAATGAAGGTCGACCGGGATACTCGGAAGGTTTTCTTGAACCTTGCTTCTGAATAGGTGTTCCATACCTTGTCCCACCAGCCAGTATTTCTGTTCAACCGACGACAAGAACGAATTGGTCGAGGAACTGTGTTGTTGTTTCGTTGGGAGACTAGCAAAAGTAGAAGCAAAGCAACATTCAAAACTTACCTTCTCCTTGCCACGACGTTTCTTAATACTAACTGCATGTTTAGTCGCCTTCTTCTAGTCTCTCTGATGGCATTTGCCAGAAAAACAAGCTCTTCTTTATCAGAATTCATCTTTCCCGCCATCTTGAATCTTCTAGAGAAAAACAACAGCCGCTGACCACAATATCCCATTGCTCACTTTGGCTATTAAGTTCGACTTCAATTAGGTTCGACGTCTGAATCAACTGTCGAACTTAATTATTTGGGTCGACCCAAATAGCTATTAGGTTCGGCACATGTAAAGTTCGACGTTTGAACCGGGCCTAAGGGTTTATTTTGATGAAGCAATTGTCATGTAATACTTGTGGTTATTGCACAGATTCGCAAGGTGTGCGTGAGAGTCGCATCAAATTAAAACTGTAACAACCCCTAAGGCATGAGATAGGATTGATGTCAAGGTCACTACATGCAGAGCTAGTGTTATATATAGGTTTGAAACTGGAACCTTTATCCGATTTTCTCAAAAAAAAGCAAAATGTCATTTTTGTAAGAGATTTTTTTTAAAGCCTGAGAAAGTGGCGCAAGAGTAAAGCAGTGGACAGTTGTTATCGCTCTAGGATTTCACCTATAGACTCAAATGTTTTAAAAAACTTTCATCACTGAAATGTTGTTTTGAACAGTGCACTTGTAATTTCGGAAGTGGGGTCAGTGACTTTTCATATCTCCCCAGTCTGTGGCCAATACTGGAAGAGCATCTTGCGTGGAAGTAATGTACTGCTCAAGAACTTTCATTAGAATAATGACACTTTCCTAGCCCTGAGTGTCGGAACATTGAAAAAAATGAGTCAAAAAAAAAAACTAATAAGGAGGAGGAAAGGGAGGTTACTCTCGACATTAGCTTTATTAAATACATTTGCTGCTTCCAAGGGCTGGAATAGGGAAAAGGGTGCAACTTGAACCACAGGCAGCCCAGACGCGTTGTAAGTGGAGTTCATTTAAAAATAGAAAAGGGTGAAAATATATCTAATAGCACGAAATAAATCTTTAATTCACGAAATAAATCTTGTTTACTTCTGCTTATTTTGTCCTGTTTAATTGATTTCCGGTTAATCTTGCAGCGCTCTCCTAAATTACGCAATCGCTTGTTAGCGTCGCTGCTGTGGAAGCTACCTCCGATTGAAAAAGCCACAAAATGTCATTTAAACCAGCCAGGACGAACAGGGGAACATTGAGCTGAAGGTAGGCACGATTTATTTCAAGATATCTCGATTCTTTTATCACCGGTTAGTCTGTAATAAATCTCTGCAGACCTTAGGCTTACGGGTTATATAAGGAGCGACGTTAACAAGCGATTGCGTAATTTAGGAGAGCGCTGCAAGATTAACCGGAAATTAATTAAACAGGACAAAATAAGCAGAAGTAAACAAGATTTATTTCGTGAATTAAAGATTTATTTCGTGCTATTACACATATTTTCACCCTTTTCTATTTTTAAATGAACTCCACTTACAACGCGTCTGGGCTGCCTGTGCTTGAACTGATCATGACTTGCCCCTATTTGCCGTTTGACTGGAGTCTTATAAAATGACTGCAGAGCCTTGATAAATACCGTTTGGCACTAAATTCTTGCGGGTTCTAAATTTTGCGATTTTTGCGATTTTTGCGGTTTTTTTGCATGATCCGCAAAAAAGTTCCCGCGAAACAACTTTCCAGCAAAAATGTTCTCCGCAAATATCTACTCCACCGTCGAAGTTATATACAAACATCGCCTAGCTACATGTAATGTAAAATCATGTTGGTGCCCATTTACTTGAACAGTCTCTTGTTCACAAACAAAACGAAATAAGAAACAAAACATTCAGAAATAAAACGATGAAATTGCAGTCGGTACACTACAAGTATTTACCTGTTAAGAGCTTTAAAGGAAAGGATCGTCTGAAGGTACTCCATTGATTAACTGATTAACGTGTTATAAAGTTTTTCCCAATCGCAAAAATAAGTTCTCGCAAAACACAAGAAATCACCTATTCGCAAAATTAAACTCCCGCAAAAATTTAGTGGTACACGGTAGGATGGGCTCAACAGAGTGTAAGGGAAATCTTCCACGTTTTTTCTTATTGTGAAAAGGGGCCACGTTGTCTAGCTCTGGGCTGATAATTCATTAAGTGTTATAAAATCACAACCAGCCTAAACTAGAACGAGGATACAAAGCAAACGATTTATAACTCCTGGCAGTCACTCCTTTAATGATTTAATGTTTTTTTTTTCTGCAAAACGACGCTGCGTGACTCGATGGTAGACGCTTGAAATGACACCAGTCTCGAGTTTTACTAGCTACAAATCCCAAAACACGCACCCCCTGGCTAAGAAAACGCGTTTCTGTTTTTAACCAAATATTTTGCGATTTGGAGTAATGAATCGTTATTGCAATCGAAGGTTTATAGAATATAAGACTGGTTGTTCTTTGTATTGGTGGGAGATGTGCCAAGCAAATTGATTTTAATCGCTTAAATTCCCACAGTGTCTAAAGTCAAAACTTGAGGGAAGTCTAGTTTTCAAAACATTCGACGCCAACTCAGAGTCGCGATCACAAGATTAAAATTTCATACTGCAACACAATAATTCGATTGGATTTTAGGGTTAATCCTTACTTATATGTGAGTAAGATTGTTTAGGAAATTACCGCTAATTGGATGATACTGAATTAATAATTATATAGGCTAGTATAGTATCTAACAATTTAACGGTCAAGTTCAAATAAAGCAAACAACAAATTTCACATTGCAAAGCATAAAAAATATATATATATATAACTTACAACACCATAAGCCCGGAAGACGTAGGCCTTTGTGATAGCTTTCATTTAGACAGTCAGACCAAAAAGAATTTTAACGCTCACAGACATTGATATACATACTGTATGACAAAAAAGTAGTATTGTAAGATAAATTGGTCAATAAGGTTCATTTGAATAAGTTTACAGCTTTAAGACTAGTAAATAACTGTAAAACGAAAAGAAAGATGCGCTGAAAAAATGAGCGATCTGAATACTAGAGAGATGACTTATCATAATTTAAGACCACTTACCTTAGTTTAAAATTCACCTTAATAGGTTTCCCAATGATTCCCGCGATAAGAATAACACTTCAATTTGTTAGTCCGTTTGAAGATGTTTACAACCGAAGTTTGTCGTTTGTACCAGAAAGCGTTAAAAATAGCAGTAAATTGTCATTTGGTGTTTTCTTACATGCCCTGTGCAATGAGAAACCGACGGTTAACCTTCCTTATTGATGGTTCTAGAAAAATAAAACTGTTTCAGCACTGTCCGTGGGCTGGAATAAAGGGTATTCCGAGTGCAGTTTGGAGTGCACTCAAACACGTTCAGACATCTTTAGGAATGCAGCTAAGGAAAGCCTCGACATAGCTATTCTGACCACTTTTGACCTCGTGTTTTGGTGTCGAAAGACAATAAAAGTATCTCAAGTAAAGGAAAACAAACCGTAAAGAATAAATCTACACTTGAACATGACTCTTCCTTGCGGCGATTAAAGTAGGCGACACATTTGTATTGTTCCATAATCATTATATATTTAATTAGCCCCAAATTTCAATTGCTATTATGTCATCTACGACTTTATGAAAGAGTAGAAAATAATGTATCTTACATTTAATATTATAGTTAAAGTCTGCGACCAAAATCATGCAGAAAACAATTTATGTGATAACAATAGTGCTAAATGAAGCCATGCTTCATTAGCAGAGCCGACTCAATACAAAAGCCTACTTGAAAAGAATGAGTTGTTATACTTGACAAAAACCGCAGATGCGACATTCAGCAGATAAGAAACCACATATTTTATAAATCGTGATCGTGGTTTGGAGGTTAACCCGTTTAAGAGGTTAAATCCTATTAGAGCGAAGGTGAAGAAAAACCGCGACGTGCGCCAGTGAAGGGTCGCACTTTTCCATCAGCGCTTGAGTGACTACTTCTCCAAACGGGGTCCTACTGGGGAAGAGGAACAGGACTTTGGGGGAGGGGGAGAAGTTGTGAATCACACTGCGCCAGTCTGGCTCTAGGCCTGTACGTTCGAAAACCAGTTAACGCTAACACGGGATTAAAATTTGACTCAGGTCCATGTTTCTTTAATTAGCTGAAAAACAAGAGCTAATTTTACGTGGCCTTTTGAAAGCAACCAAAGTCAAAGCGAAGGATTTCAAGGAATCCTCTAAGATTGGCTAAAACGCTAAACTACTGAGCAATTAACGCTTTTCCTTCATCATGTTAATTCAATTTCTTAGCTCGCTTGATCCCTACGACCTAAAGGACACTGTCCACATTAAAAACTGTGAACCTTCAATCTGGCTGTCAGCCAGTCTGCCTGCCAGGTTTTAGTACTTCTAGCGGTTGAAAGACCCATTGTTTTTCAATCGTAGATTAATATTGATCACAAGTGAGTCCGTGGTCGCCTGGCAGTCAATGACTTGAAAAGAATTGGAGATCACTGAAGGTAAACTTTTACCAATCGATTCTTTCATTTTTGTATTTAGAATAACACTGTGATCTTGTCTTTTATAAACGCATGAGTCTGGAAGCGCACGTGAATACTGGACGACGTTACTTTATATTCTTCAAGAGCGTCGGGTAATCAGTGCTCGTTAAAGGATAAGATTCCCATGGTGGCTTCAATTAATAAAGATAAACTAGAAAACTAAATAAGACCAAACAATTTACAAATGTCATCACTGGGTTTCTCGCTTTCAAGAGGTGGCTTTACGGTAGCTTTACATTTCCTGCAAAATGGTTCTGAGGACTATGTTTCAGCGTAGATGTCTGTTTTTCCGTACTTCAATTAAAGTATAGCAAAGGAATCAATCGAAATCAAGGCATTCTTTTATGTTGCAGGCATCGCGATGTGCCATATTTGTTTGTCATATAAGCAAGCTTGAAATTTAAAATTACAATTTCTCAGTTATGTATTCCTTTATTCGAGTACAAGCTGTTTTATAGTAAAGGGGAATGCTTTTAGGTTCCTCTGGACTTAAGTATATGATTCCATTACAAAAAATTGTGCCTTATACAAAATAGGGAAATTAAGGTAGGCCCAGAGTTCCCTAGGGCCAAGTTACCGACGAGTTCTCTCCCTTCCCGCTTTTCAGTTAGCTTCCTCTGCATTAAGTTTACGTTGAAACCTTTTCAAATACGGACACAAGTATGCCTTGCATTTTTGAGACTTTTTGTTCTCACGTCTCTATTCCTTCACCAAGAAAAACAAATCTTGCTGCTTTTTTCTGACCGAATCGTTTTTAGTTTAACATCCAAAGGGCAATTGATATTGAGTTACAACTTTGATATAATGGCTAAAGTAATCAATTTGGTTACAATTTTTTTCAATTGTGAGCACGTACGCACTTGTTTTAGCCTAGCTGTGGTTTAGCAGATAGCTGTGTTTTATCGCCTTTGATTCTGTTATGAAGTTACTGAGTAAATTTGGTGATTCTTGTAGAACAACCTATTGCTTTTTTCAGTTTCTCTTTTATATCTTTGCACTCGAGACATTTTAGCGCTGGAAGCTGGGGCCAATAAAGAAAAAAGTGGCAAGGAATCATACGACAGATAACTATTTTGGGACTGAGCATAACCTGCATGTACCAGATAAGGATAACAGGAAATGAAAGCGGTTTAATTAACCCTTTCCCACCCGACTTTAAAAAAAATGCTCATATATATATATTTTTTTTACCGTTAAAGCGGTTTTCTGAGTGCTATGTTGCCGAATGCCACTTAACTTTGTTACAAGAGCGTTTTCTTACAATTTAGCTAGATTTTGATCCAGCTTCTGTTGCTTTAAGGCGTGCGCATAAGCCAAAATTTGGACTTCATTTGTAATTTTTTTCGCTTCTTTTGCTTTCGTTTTTCTCTACCTTTCTATTCCCTTTATCTTCTACCCTTTATTCCTTTAAAAGTTTTGGCCTCAGCCCTTCAAAAACCTGGAATTGGAACATTGATCAACCAGGTGACTTGGCCTTTTTTTACCAACAATTTTGCACCCAAAATTGGACACGCTTTCCTGGTGTATATCTGCCAGAATTTGGTCGATATTCAAAATGGACACACGTTTGGATGGATCTGTTCTTGCTGTGTTAGCTGCTTATCAAAACAATCTGGTGTAGTCAGAAAATATTGACGTCATAAGTGTTTCAATATCTCCCGACTCCAATGTCGGAAAAACGCGTTTCTGGAAGCGAAAGAGTTAAGCGTGCCGTGGTCTAAGTTTGATTTTATAGGCTGCTATCGGTTTTCTATTCAGAAGTTCGAATCTTCCTTTCAGGGGAAGAGTTAATTAATTCTGCAACTTCAAATCATGTCTGCGAATTTGACTTCCTTCTCATTTTCCTCGAAAACAGTGCTCTCAAAATCATTGATCAAGTTTAAACAAAGAAAATCATAAGCGTAGGTTTTAATACCCGGTGTTAATTGCCATATATTTTGGTGATTTTTAACCCGTTTTTCGTTGTTCGTTTAAGAAAATATATTAATCAATCGTGAGAGTGTTTCATAAAACAACATTAATTTTCTCTTTCCTATGAGCTGCTTATTGGTAGTAAGAGACTTAAAAAGATCTTCAACTTATTTCGAGTTGTAACCGGACATTTTAGTTTAAAGCCATCATCAAGCATCAAGCAACGACGAAGAAACGAGAGATTGTGTAGCTTAAAGGTTGATTTCCACTGGTGCGTAAATTTTACGAGCGGCGTACGTAAACGTAAAACGTTGAAAGTTTTCAACGTTTTACGTTTACGTACGCCGCTAATACATCGTCTCTAATTTTATTTACGTACGTAAAGCCAGTTAAATTCAAGCCCGCACGCACGTAAAATTTACGCAACATTGGAAATCAACCTTAACACGGAAATTTTGGTGTATTTCGGGATGCAGCAAAGTTGAACTACATTAAGCCCCATTTGCGAAGATTCGTTGTGTTCGAAGTTCCACAGACAGCAGCATGGATACCTCAGCCAGTTTCAAGGTATAGTTTAGTTCAATGTTCCTACTGTCTATTGAACGAGGATTGAGACCATTTGGAGTTATGGCACATGTTAAATTATTTCACGGAAGTTAGGTTCCAAAATCAGTTTCTACGTGAATATCAGAACCTGCCTTTTAGTTTGGAATTGTTTGTGCTCATTAAATTTCGCTACTGCTATTTTGTAACGGTCTAGTTAATGAAAAAGACTTGTTCTGTTAATAAGAAGTGTCTATCTTTTTCTCTGTGCTTTAGTTTACCAGCGCAATGCAAGTTTAATTTATAGTACTGATTTTCAAGATTAATTTCCTGTGATTTTGACCTGTCGAACCCGAGAATCGATTTCCTCGTCTTTTTTTTTTTTTGAAAATTATGCGCTTCTGGGGAAAACGAACCACGTCAGGTTTCTAGTTTTACCAATACCCATTTATGTGCAAAATATGAAAGAAATCGATTTTTCCACTTCTACTGCCGAATGCTCCATTTTTCCTGAAAGTCGCTCTTAAAATTATATGCTTCAGCTTAAGACTTTTAGAACATATCAGGCTTGTGATTAAGCTTAAAATATAAACTTTATGGACTGAGCTTAGGCCTTAAATAAAAGTAGTGATAGCAAATATTTATTCTACATGGATTACATCTCTGTGAGTTCAGTGAAAATGACTCATTTATTTTTTATTTATTTATTTATTTATTTATTTAAGTTTATTTACAGCGCGACCTCGATACAACGAAGTGCTAGGGAATGGGAAAAGAGCAGTGTTGTATGGACTTGTTTAACTAATGTTTGATCTGGCATATTCCAGGTGCTGCTTTGGAGGCAGTGATAATCATTTTGGCTTTGTTGAGTCCCTTGCGCTACATTTTTGCTTGTACAGTTGCAGATCTCCAGGGCTTTGTCACTTTCAATATCCTTTTCTACACTTTAGCTTCAGTAAGCCGCAGTAAATACTAGAACTGAGGAGATTGTGAAACTGTAAATACTGGAGAAATAAAGCATTTTAACAATGGATAGATAAAGTCCTCTTTGCTTGTTAGACCATTTCTGGGGATAATATTCCTGTACAGGTTTGAAAAAATTTTCTGCTTAACAACTTCAATCAATTGAGCTATCTCGGTGAAGTTTGAAAGTGTTTCAAAAATTGAAATCAATGGGAAAGATCAGGATTTCGGAAAAATAGGAGAGGAAAAGATTTCATGAAGTTTTGAAATTGGAATTTGCAGTAAGCAACAAGGAAGGGAATACCACAATTGACTGCTGTCAACCTGGGGTGCTCTTATGTGGATATCACTTTTTGCTGATGTTTTAAAATGATTTTCCATCTCCTGTCTCTACTTTAAACTATTCTCATGTCAATCTAAGCCAAATAGAAAAGGTTTGTAGATCCAATTAGAACACCACGAAAATCCAGTAAAACTTACAATAGGTTCAAAGAACCTCGTGACGCGATAGCGGTCTCTTCTCAGCGGGCGCCTATCAACGCACAGTGCCCGTTTTTGGCAATTTTCGCTCCAAATTTAGCGTTGTACAATAAAAACAATAGAGTCCTTCTACTGTGGCCCTATGTGTGATAGGTACCCTCCGAAATTTGATATTCAAGCTTCATATTAGCCCTCGAACCACGTTCTTGGACCAGTATGTGCTGTGAACATCAAATTTCCTCGGGCAACCTACCGTACGATAGTGCCTTCGACAGAAGAACTCTTTTGTTAAAATAGGATACCCGATAGTTTCAGGTTGTTATTCTCTTCTAATAAAAGAATTAGAACTATTGACAGTGTTATTAGAACGCTTCCGGTACAAAGTAACTAACAGCTTTCAGATCTCCATTTTAGCTGCCCAGACCGGAGTAAAACGTGTGTGATTTAGATGGTATCAGGTGCAGTTCAACTATGAAATTTTGGGGCTTTTTTTTTCGAAAATTGTGCATCATCTCTAAAATCGAGGCCATTTCATTAATTTCGTGACTCGTGGTTTTGCTACCATGTCAATGCCCCTTTCAAGATTTGACCTGCAATGAAGACTTCATTGAAAATCACTGAACCCGACCAACTGAACAACCACTGTGATTCCGTTTTTATCGATCCTCTTTTCGACATTTTCACTTTAAAGACCCTTCAAAACAATGTGATCGTTGCCAAAGCATTGCGTCCACCAAACCGAAGGGAAAAAGAGAACCGTTAGATTGATTTCAAGGTACATTTTTATCATGCATCCATTCTCCAACAGTCTGCTGGTAAACTTCATACAGACCTGCCAATATCCAATTAAAGCTCCTTTCATCGGCGAACGCACTGTCGCGAATCACTTTTTCGTCTTCATTAACTTCTGTTTACACCGATTACACTTAAACAAGAAGTGATTAAAATAAAACATGAAACAGCAACTCATTTTAATATATTTCACCAACTTATAACACACTTCATGCTCCAAGATTTGTTTTTGTTTTGTTTTTAAGAGACCAGATCATGGTACTTCAGATTTTGCTCCTTACAAAGGGTCGCACGAACGACTTCATTTGGATTTCTACAAACTGCGCATGAACTTGTGGGTGTCTGTCAGCCTCAGATTAGAGGGCAAAGTCAAACAAGCACTTTTTACAAAACGTTGATCAAATTGCCTCCAGGTGAGACCCTAAAAATAACCTGGCTGGGAAAACCTTTCATAACAATGCGTATTAATCTTTTCAGTTATTTGAACACGAAAGTAAGAGCAATTTCAGAATGTCTTTATTTAACGTGATGCAAGGTGCAGCAAGCAAGTCCATGGAAATGACAAACCTTTTAGCTTGCACAAGGGACTAAGAACTCGGAAAATTGTGTGCCAGATGACGTTTTTACTGTATTCATGGATGATTTCACAGAAAAATGAAAAACAAGATAATTTTTAGCCCACGCAAAGCTCCAGGCTATGGTAGAAATGAAATCATTCTCTGTTGAATCAACAGAGCAGAACCATTTTGCCTTCGACAAAGTATCACTGATTTGTCTTGCTTAGCGGTTACTTTTTTAAAGACGCAAGATATAGATCAGATTAATTTTGGGGGAATTCAAGGAACCTGAAAATGAACAATCGTGAATGTTTAGGGAGAACATATATAAAGCAGTTATGATTAACGTTAAAGTTTGAAATGCTTAAATGTAGCTAACTTAACAGGTTCGACATCGAGGTAAGATATCATTTATTTTTAATGAGCTAAAGATTCCCGAGAACTCCATTCCCTTTGTCTCCTCGACAGCGAACAGAACAATACGTCTCATGCACATAGTCAAATATTATAACTTAAACTGAAATTAAAGTATTAAACCATGAATATAGAAAGTTACACATTGTGTGAGAAAAGGCCACGGACAAATGATTGCATATCAAAATTCTCTAAAATAAATAAATAAATAAGTAAATAGATAAATGTAAAAAACGAAGTAAAACGTGACGCATTGTTTGAATATGGCGGCAAATTGTTCCTTGTCAGACTGGAATGCTGGCCATCTCTTCTACTTTTTGGACCTGCAAAATTGTGGGATCATTCTAGATATAAAAAATGTTAGACTAATTAATTGATATGAACGTTTGTCTAGTTTAGGCGAAAAGGTTGATATATTTATGTACGCTGTTCATGTGTATGCCCAATTTACGGTTTGAAATTCAGCGGAAATTTCTTTCAAAACCACTGAACCTAACTAGCCTACTAACCGCTGTGAATAAATTCTACCAGTTGAATCTCCTCTTTTCAGTTTTATATTGGAAAAGTGTCGCTAAAATGTTTTCTTTAATTTGTGTCATGATCGCCCCACTGTCGACGCAGCCGGTGAGAACAAAGCATCCTACCCGCCGGTTGTTTTACACAATTGAATTCCGTTAAGCCAACTGTCTTAACAGTCTAGAAAATTTAGTCCTAGTGACAAAATGACCGGTTAAATAAGTTTTTTAGATACGAAAAGCATCTCTTGAACTTCTGCATGGGTAAGATACACTAAACCTTGCAATCCGATTGGTTGTGCAAGCAGTCTAAGTTTAATAACCTAGGCCGCATTCTTTTCACGCAATTGTAATGAGCTAAGTGTATTCTGAACACGTTAATAAAGGTTACTTACTGACTTACTTTTCAGAATGACCGCCGTGTATTTCTTCGAACGCATGGCTAAGCTCAGGTAAGGATCAAAAGTTACCGAACTTCACAGAAGACAATAGACCTTTGGGGAGTCTCACAGACAAAACAAGCGAGTTTCCGGTAACTTAACATATTTGCACGTCCAGCTAGCAACTTTCAAACGGCTTCTTACGTTTAAGACTTCTTTCTTTAACTCTTCTAAGAAAAAAGAACACTACACAGACTGCGAATAGTCTTGTTCTCGTTGTGATTTTTATGTGTTAGCGCGAAAGGATCTCCCTTTCCTGTTAGTTCTCCCTCCCCCCCTCGTTTCTACTGTGGATTCAGTGCATATTTCATAGATTTCTTGCGCGTAGTATCTAAGGAATATAGTAAGACAGCTTGCAGACTACGTAGCCTTTTTTGGAAAATTCGTGATTTATTTCTAAAAGTAATGACCGCAAGAACGTTGTTTTCATTTCATTGACTTGCAATTTAAGTTTTGTTTTGCTACATGTCAATACCCTTTCTTTGACCCGCAATGGAGATTTCTTTCAAAATCACTGAACCCAACCGACCAATCAACCGCTGTGAATCCATCTTCACAATCTTTTTATAGCATTGGCCTTTATGAAAATGTCAGCGTTATCAAAACATTGCCTAAGCAGCCAATGAGGAAAGAGCAAATGATAAGATTGCTTTCAATTTATATTCTTATGATACAGCTTTTCTCCACCAGTCTGCGGGTAAATTTCACACAGACCCTTTCAAGAAGGTGAAGTCAACAGCTTGGTTATCAAATCCTGTCCTCTACTGTCAGTATCCAGTATCCTCTTACAATTGCTGTATGCTCATTCATCGTTCATTTCTAGGAAGAAGGTTAGTGTTCAAGAGTCCGGCATCTTTTATGCGGGGATTGTGTTACGTAATCAGTACATTCATCAGAAAGGAATCTTTTCCATTACACACCAATATACATTCCAGCAACCATTTTCCTTGAAGTCAACTTGGGGTGTTTTAGGATAAAAGCAAAGTATATTCCACCAGAAGCATCCTTTAAATCTTTGAAACTTCTTACGACTTTCCTCCTACTGAATGCATCAAATTAATTCTGCTCTCAAGCATTTTCTATTGCGTATTCATCTAAATACTTAATGGAGGAGATACTGCCAGTCTATTGATAAACGGCAAAAGTTATCGCAAATTTACATTCCAGTTCCAAATAAAAATACAGAGAAAACTTCCAGCACCCATTCGACAAGCACGGTAAAGGCACGTAGTGTTAATTTCATAATTTTGTGCCTTTTACAGCTGCTTCAACAGCTGAGACGCACTGTTGCGTATCTTTTTTAAGACTTAGTTTAAGACTTAATTTTCTGTCCGTACTATTATAGCATAAAAGATCGTGGATTTGGAAATATGCGAGACGTGTAGGTCGGATTAACCACACCTTATTTTAATGGCTATTAAGAACTTACAAAAGTTTCCTAAGATTTTAAATTTTCTCAAGAACAGAAAAAGACACAATTATAAGTTCAAGGATTTCCTTGTTTGGTAAAGACACAGGCTTACCCTGCCAAATAAACACGATTCTGCTTGTCTTCAAACAAAGAATAAATTAACTTAATATTGGCCTTTTATCAACTCCATGAAACATACGTGACGATTTTCTTAAACTGGTGGCTGTTGTAAGTGTCGGTGTCTGTTTGGTCGCACTTAAACAAAGGACAAAGTCGAACGCCGCATTGTTTACAAAAAGTTGATCAAAGTGCCTTCAGGCGGAAAACCGGAATAACTTGGAAAATCAATCATGAAAACATAAATTAATCTAACCGTCTAGATATAAAAGCGGTTCAAGAATATTTGTGATCGATTGGTTTGGTGTAATTGCCCGATGTGCGGCCGAAAAAGGTCCAAATAATAAAATTGCAATGGGATTATACACGTACAGGGCATTTTCGCACCGCTTTTGATGAACAGGGGTCTCAGATATGACCATTGGACTAAGATTTCAAATATTTTCAGCCCATTTCTTCGTTGGTACAAAAATGAGCCCGTTTAATTACCAAATCAGTACAAACGTCTAAAGGAGCTGAATCGTACATTTAGCTTGCACTCTGAGGGTCTGATTAGAACTCAGGAAATCGCTTATCTGATCATGATGTACTCATGGTCGATTGCGCAGCTATTTTAATAACACAATAATATAGCCCACGCACAACTCCGCGCCACCGGAGATAGACATGAAATCACTCTACACTTACTCAACAAAGAAGGAGCTTTTCAAGCCCTCGAGAAAATCTCACCGTCTGTTGCAATTTGTCTTGGTACTTATTTAACACCCAAGATAGTATAAGTGGAGCAATTAGAATCTTCGAAATTCGTGTAGTTATTTGACACAGATCGATCTTGGGGGAATTCGGGGAATCTGTTATTTATAAGGCGTTTGGAGTTTGTAAAAATCAATCCCAGTTCGATAAACAGGAGCGGTTTACTGTGAATACAACTCACTTATAATAAGGTAGCGTTCTTCAACGACTCCCATCCCTTTTCCGGGACAGAAAACAGAACAAATATATATGACAGTCTAATTACATGGTCTTTCATGACAAATTTAATTTACCTGAAAATTCAATTGCCAACACATAAAATTACTCATAGCGTAGTAAACATAATCACGGGGACGTAATCTGAACATCAGCTTTCAATTGAATGTAATAAAAAAAGTAAGTTTAATTAAAGGTGGTAAATGGTTCATATGATTGAAATACAACACCCTCCAATAACAGACCTGGTGAAACCCGGATATTCGTAAGGAATTAGATACAAAATTCCAGCAGGAAAGGCAATAAGTCGCTAGGTCGTTCCAATTTTTCCCCTGCGCAAGGCAGTAACTGTTATGAAATTTAGTAATCTTCACATATATTATCATGCATACCGGGCGCTCAATGTGTTCGCAAAATGTTTCAGCCATACCTTTCCCCGTAGCCTTAAAATCCTGTTTCACACAGAAGCAACCAAAACTTCTCAATTTCATTCCGCGTTGAGCAGAAAAAAAAAAGAAACATACGTTTGGATTAACTGGGATTGTCACATGAAAAAAATTACGAACTATAGAAAAAAAAAACGTAAACATGATTTGCTTTGCATATTACTAAAATGTTTTCCTGAAATAAGATCCATCTCGAGCGATTCAATAAAACATAAAGCCAAAGGGTGTCAATCCAGTCCCGTAGCCTTAAAATCCTGTTTCACACAGAAGCAACCAAAACTTCTCAATTTCATTCCGCGTTGAGCAGAAAAAAAAAAGAAACATACGTTTGGATTAACTGGGATTGTCACATGAAAAAAATTACGAACTATAGAAAAAAAACAACGTAAACATGATTTGCTTTGCATATTACTAAAATGTTTTCCTGAAATAAGATCCATCTCGAGCGATTCAATAAAACATAAAGCCAAAGGGTGTCAATCCAGTCCCGTAGCCTTAAAATCCTGTTTCACACAGAAGCAACCAAAACTTCTCAATTTCATTCCGCGTTGAGCAGAAAAAAAAAAGAAACATACGTTTGGATTAACTGGGATTGTCACATGAAAAAAATTACGAACTATAGAAAAAAAAAACGTAAACATGATTTGCTTTGCATATTACTAAAATGTTTTCCTGAAATAAGATCCATCTCGAGCGATTCAATAAAACATAAAGCCAAAGGGTGTCAATCCAGTCCAGTCAAAGCCGTTAATTGTTTATTGGACACGTTTTAAATTTGTGCACTAGTCTGAAATGTTGTCACTACTAATGCCGCAAACTCGTTTTTAAACAGCTTTGAAACGCAATGGAAACTTTGAGGGTGTTAACTGTTGTCATTATGTGCTTGTCTATAGGTAAGAAATGCAGCATTTTTTGCTTATACCTTTATTCCAGATATCTTAAGGATTAAATGGTTATTTGTTTTAATAAGATCTTTTATTCAATTTTACAAAAGTGGTTAAGTTTAAGAAAGAAAATAGATGAAAAAAATTTGAAATTGAATAAACCGGGCATAGTCTTAAAGACTCATAAACCAGCTACCCTTTTTTATCTTTTATTCTTAATATTTTATAGCTTGTGCATTTTACTGTTATTTGCATTAACACCACTACATTGCCCCCCCCCCCCCCCCCACTTTGTTAATTTGTTAATATTTGATAACATTTAAAGCGATCAAGCTAAAAGAATGAAATATATTAAATCAAATGTTTTTTCTTATCATCTTTCAGAACCCTGGCAAGTACAAGGTTGGTCATTTGTGTTGAGGTTCCGGCTAAGTATCTGTTTGACTACATGATGTTTTGAATGAGACGCTTAACTTGTAGTTTTTCGTAAATGTCGCCTCATAAAGATCATTAAAAAAAAGGACATATTGGATGCTCCAGTGTTGAAACAAGCTCTCAGTGGATGGACACTTTATCTGTCTTGTGCCCGACTGTTACAGAACTATTCTTTAGAGTCACTACCTGACGAAACAAACCTTCTTTGCCTAAGTTAGTTGCAGAAGGCAATGGATGCCTTGTTTAAAAAATGGCTATTTTTCATCATCATTATCAATTTGTCCCCAGGTGGGGAATTGGGCAGCATGTTCTCTCCTTCCAGGCTATTCTATCCTTTGTTGCTGACGCTACCTGGGCTCTACCCATCGTCTTAATCCTCTGGCCGTAATCTCTCTTTCCACTTTCCTTCTCCATGTCTCTCGCGGTCGACCCCGTTTCCTTTTCCATTCTGGAACCCAGGTGAAGGTAACGCGTGCGTGTGAGTGGTAGTCCATTCTGAAGACATGGCCTAACCATGCCCATCTCCTCCTTGCCACTTGGTCACTTATTGTCTCCCTGATCCCTGCTCTTCGTCTTATTTCCTCGTTTGTAATGCACATTGGCCAATGGCTCCTTAATATGCGTTATAGGCTCTTTTGTAAGAAAGCGTCGCCTTCCTGTCATCCCCTTAAGTCGTTCTCCAGGTTTCGCACCCGTGCAACAACACTTAGATAACGTTGGACTTGAAAATGTTGAACTTGGTCTTGATTGTAAACTGACTATTCTTCCAGAACTTGCCCAACTTGTCTTATGCTACCCTTGCTTTCTCAAGCCTTGCTTTAATATCGTCTTCCGTACCCCTTCGTTGCTGACATTTGCACCCAATTACACGAAACTTTGTACTTCCTCAATGTCCTGACCCTCTACTTGTACTCTCTCTGTGTTTGTTGTGTTCAACCTGAGAACTTTGGTCTTCTCAGAATTAATCTTCAACCCGGTTCCCTTGCTATTAGTACTGAGGGTCCTAACGTTCTGCTAAATCTGCCCTCTTGTGCTCGAGATAAGCGCAATGTTGTCTGCATCTAACTTGAAACACATCTTTCATCTGATTCCGGTGTTACTGCTTTCGACTGTTCCTCTCATGATCCAATCAATCACAAGCATGAACAGAAGCCCCGACATGTTTCACCCTTGTTTAACACCAGACCCACAGTAAGCCAGTCAGTTTGACCTGAGCTATCGACCACTGCACACTGGTTACCAGCATACATCGTTATAACCATCTTAACAAGCCTCTGCGTGATCCTATAGCTCTCCATGATCTTCCACGGGTTTCCCTGTGAACACTGTCGAATGCTTTTTCGTAATCTACGAAGCATAAGAACAGGTTGGCATTCCATTCAAATTCAAGGGCTTGCTCCACAAGAATCCTAAGAACAAAGATTTGCTCTATCGTAGACCTTTCTTTCCGAAAGCCCTCTTGCTCCTTTCTTAAGTTTTCGTCAACACCGTCAGCTATTCTTGTAATCAGCGCCTTGCACATCACTTTTGCAGCAACAGGCATCAGCGTAATCCCTCTACAGTTCCCGCACTTGGTTAGGCCACCCTTCTTTGACAGTCTCACAAATAAGATTTTTACTCCTGTCCACTGGAACAGTCTCACTATACCATATCGTACGAAAAAGGTCATGAAGTACATCAACTGTTGACGTAAAGTCAGCTTGAAGGAATTCTGTTTTATACAGTCTACTCCAAGCAGTTTTCCTGCGTTCATGCTGATAATAGCACTCCTGATCTCTGCTTTAGTGATGGGGCCTGAGGGTATTTCTTTTATCGTCTCTGTTTCAAAAAGTGTTTCCACCGCTTGTTGCGGGTGTGGTCTGTTCAGTACCTCTGCAAAATGCTCTTTCCACTTTTGTCGCATCTTCTCCTAATTTGTCAAAATTTTTCCGTCCTTGTTTCTCACCATATCAATTTCCCTTGGTGGCTCATTAGTAGCCTCCGTGTGGCATCATAAACATCCTTCATCTTCCCAAGCTAATAAGCAGCATTTTCCACTTCTTGGGCGATACCATTAGCCCATTCCCTCTTATCCCTCTTTCGCCTTCTCTTAATTTCCTGATCTTTCTGCCTGCAATCCTTTTGCAACCTTGCTCTAATTCTTTCCGACTTTACGCCCAGTACTTTCCGTTTAAGCTGTCTCCTTTCCTCAATCCCTTTCCAGCTATCAGAGCTGATCCAACTCTTGCCTTTCTATGTCCTGTATCCTAATACTTCCTTAGCTGTTTCACAGAAAGCGTCTTTGATCCCTGTCCACTTACTTTCTACATTATGTTCGAGTACTACCCTCCACCTCCACCTCCTCATCAATTGATAGGAAGCTGAACCTGTTTCTTAATTCCAAATGAGCCTTTTTTTTCTGGTTTGAGGTATGTTCAGTTTACTTATGTCATACCTCTTAACGATGTGTACCTCCTTCCTGCCAGTTCTGTTAACCATATTCAGACCGGGCTTTTTTCGGTGTTGTGTTTGGGGGGGGGGGGGGGGAGCGCCCCCACCTCTTAACTCCGAAACTTAAAGGGGAGATAGTACATCCATAAATGTTTCCATTAAGGTCCACAACATCAGCTGATGACGTCATATGACATCACAACAACGTTTTGTTCTTAAACGGCGGCCATCTTAGATCCGCCATCTTGGATTTCTTGATTTTTCCAAAACCTTCAAAAACCGCCAAAAATTGGTCAAAAAGTGATTGAAATCAATAAATTAACACGGAAATGATTTAAAAATGCAAAATTTACTTCAAAAAGTAATGATGTTTGATTAAAAAGAGGGAAATTCAAAATTCTGAAAAAAAAGGGCTTGTCAAAAGTAGTTGTCATGGTAACGTCAAACTAAATAGTTGACGGACTTTCTATACAAAATTGTTCCCAGATAAATTTTAGGAAAATTCACCACGTTTGGTAGCTTTAGCTTGCTTATTAAAAATTATTAAAGTTAAACCTATTAAAGTTATAAGAAAAACTTATTAAAGTTATAAAAGTCCAAAGTCCGTGCGGGCAGAATCCGCCCCCCCCCCCCCCACCCCCGGTCTGAATAGGGTTATGTTTTAGCAGTAACTTAGCAATCTCTAGACTTTGGTCGCTAGCAACATCTAGATGCCCTCTAGATGCTCTGACATCCTGCATCGTCCTGCACGTCCGATCGCTTGAAATTGGACCTAATGGCCACATGGTCAATTTGATTGCTGTATTGGCCATTGGGTGAAGTCCATGTGCATCTATGCATGTTCTTATGCGGGAACATAGTTGATACAATTGCCTGTGAGGTTGTTCAGCGCGTAGAAAGCTACGAACTGCTCTCCGTTGCCATTTCTCTCTCCTTGTAAGCCATTCGTTCTCACATTGCCTTCCTCTCAAAATTGTTGTTGGACAAATTTTGCATTCCAGTCGCCCAGGATAAAAAGCATATCATGCCTCGGTGTCACATCCACAACCTTTTGCAATTGGTCGCAGAAGTTTTCCTTCTCTCTTCTTCTGCCTTATTTGTCGAGGCATACACGTACCTGGATGACTGTGGTCTTAATAAAACGTGAGTAGAAGCGGGCTGTTATCATGTGGTCGTTCATTGGCCTCCAAACGTGTAAACATCGCGCAACCTCCTTGGACATAATTATGGCGACTCCACTCTGGTGTGCATTGTCGTCGCTACTCGAGTATATTATGGCCTCGCCTGTTTGTGTCCTCAGTCGTCCAAAGCCTGAAACTCCGGCATCCAGAAACTCCCAAAATACCATTGCCTTAACGATCCATCTCAGCTGTTATCTGAGCTGTCTTAATTACTAACTGAGAACACTGTTCTTACATTCCAACAATGTGAGCTGTCGCCAATACACTTGCACTGTTTTCTTAGGCCCCGCAAACAAACGGATGTAGTATTCCCATTCAACAGTGTTCAAAACAGTTCAGTGAAACATGATATGACAATCAAATTCCGTTCAACGCAAGCTAACATCATTCACCATCATGCAATATCTTTTTTAAAACATGGTGGCCAAAAGTGTGTAACATATTGCATTCAACAATACTGAACGTTATTCACTCGTTGATTGATTGATCGATTGATTGATTGAGTGAGTGATTGATTGAGTGATTGATCGAGTAATTCATTCATTCGTTTATTCATTCATTCATTTCTTTCGTTCATTCATTATTAGAGTGCCTATAAAGTGAAAACTAAATGAACCTTATTTGATACCAAGGATGGCGGTTTTATCTTCTCTCGTTTAAGAGATGTCCAAGTTAAAAACGAGGCAAATGATGAATTTATAAGTGGTTACACTGTAATGACAAATCAAAAAATTAACAACATCTCTGGAAATATCAGGGTACTGTAACTGATTCTTGGTACCAGTAATGTACCTTGAGAAAGACACAATGACGCGTACTGTGATGTTTCCATAACAACAGTATAGATTCCAGGACTTTTTCTTGTGAGAATGACATTCACTCTTTCCAGGCTTTACAAACGTCAGCCACTCCTAAAAATGGTTATTGTGAGAAAACGTAGCACCATGTGGACATTTTGTGCGTCCTTTGCCAGTAAGTCCTTTTCAAGATTGTTGCAAAGGTAATATCACGATATGAACCATCTTGTGTCTTTGGTAAGTCACAATATTGGTGCCAAGTTTCAAGTGTCTTTAACCCATTCTTTCCAGAGATATTCCGTAATTTTTGATTTGATTCCATGCTGCACCCACCTGTGACGTCACCAAATTTATAATAATTTGAATATGTCTGGAAAATTACAAAACAGAAAACAGCATCCTTCTTCATTTTGAAAGGCCTTCAAAATAAGCTTAACTTGATTTTACTTCATAGCAATTTAAATGGGTATGCTGTCTCCGCCTGTTCGGGCCTTACTCTGCTAATGTGACGTAAACAGTCAAAAGCAACATTCCATTACTTTCTTATCAATCTAGGTGACTGTCCTTATCAGAAAATGGACATAGCCATCCTGGGTGACACATCAAGAAGCATGAAAAAGATTCACCGCAAAAAACTTGTACAGCTCGTTAATTATTTAATAGACGAACTGGGCGTCTCTCCTGAAGGCAGTCACTATGGTTTCATTACGTTTGATCGTTACGCGAAACTTATCATCCATTTTTCTAAACCGCTGTACCACAACAAAGAGATCCTGAAAAAGAAAATCAAACAGAAGATCATGGAGGAACCGAAAAAATGGGGAACACGTTTAGACCTTGCTTTCAATATGGCAGCCAAACGATTATTTACCCGGAAAGGAGGAGACAGACGGGATGTCAAGAATGTCATGCTTGTTTTCACCGATGGAAAACCTTATAAATCGAGACGCGATAGGAAACCAGTCATTCCTTTTTCTAAGTCAACAAAATCATTGGAAGTAAGTCAATTCTAGTTTTGCTACTACTGAAGAAATCATGCTGTGAAATGCCGTCCGAGCGCGAAAATAACGTTATCCCGTTAAAGAAGATAGCAAATTGAGCTCATTCAGAAATTTCAGCCTGAATGAAATTTCCGTCCAACACACAAACACACACACACACACACACACACACATAGTGTTGTGCAGTAGAAAAGTGAATTGTAATGATCCCCAGTATTCAGTTGATTTGAAATAAATTTGACGGAAATAACAAAATTGTTTCCTCTCCGCGGTGTGATTGCCACCTGTGGGTCTCCAAGTATTGCCAACTATTGTTTTATTGTTTAAATAAAGTGTGTTGTTGCTGTTGTTGTTGTTTTTGTTGGTTTTATAATGTTATGAATCGCAAAGGCTGAATAAATGGCAACCGTGCTTTAGGGGAATACACCACTGCAAATTCCCAATTTTATTTTATTTTATTTTATTTTATATCTGGACCTAACGTTTATTGTCCCTTACCTAGGAAAAAGGTGTGAGCATCACAGTTATTGGAATCGGGAAAGATTGGTTTAAGCAACGACACAAGCTAAAGATGAAAGAAATGATTGGTGACCATGGAAAAGTGCTAATGTATGAAAATTTTGATGAACTGACCAAAGGTTTTGCTGAGTTATTAGCTGCTGCGTGTCGTAAGTTGGTGGTCGTGTTTGTTTGATTATTTATTTTGCTTGTTGTTGGTGATGTTTTCTTTCCTTTCTTACGTCACGTAAATCTGATAGGCAGTTATGCAAGCGACTTGAGCAGTCGCGAAAACAAGCCAACTGTGGGCTAATAATTCTGCGAGATCGTAATAAAACGGTAGAATAGGAAAGATGAAAGATAAATGCATGAAATATCACATATATAAAATACCGCGCATGAAAGATTGACTAGTTCCTAGACCATAGCCGTTGTGTACATAACTTAAACAAGCGCGAAAAGAAAGCCTGAAGAAAAAATAAGCGGGAAATAATAATAATAATAATAATAATAATAATAATAATAATAATAAGCAGTAGAAGTAGTAATAATTTAATAGTTTATATAGCACAATTTACATATTCTGATCAATAGCGCCTTACAGGAATAAAAAAAATAAAATTATAAAAAATATATTTATGCAATATTACATATATGTACAAAGATACCTCACTAAAAAGCTAAATAAGAAAAATATATTAAAATTGTTTATAAATAAAAATACATACAGGTTAAGATTTATCTGGTAATGTATATGATACTGTATATATTTCCCTTCCAAGGAAAGGTGGTGGAGATGAATTTTATTGAAGAAATTACAAAAGGCAGTACAAAAAAACAAAAAGAACTCTTAATCCACCTCATGCCTAGCTTAACCATCAGCTTTCTTCAGAAACCCTTTGAATGTAACCACCGTTTTAGAAAGTTCTCGTTTTGCGTTGCTGATTAATTTTAGCGTATTTCACCCTTGTCAGCTACATGCAAGTTGCAAGCCTATTAAATGTGTAACAAAATAAAGTCGAATTAAACGTAGAAGTAAATGTAGCTTATTTTTCCATGACGGTCTTATATTAATTTTATTTCTTTCCTAGCCGTTGACGGTGGTTATTCTGAGTGGGAGGCTACTGAGTGCAGCGTGACGTGTGGAGGAGGAACAAAGACACTTTCAAGGACCTGTACCAATCCCCCGCCATCTAACGGTGGAAAGAGCTGTAGTGACCTTGGACCAGCTGAAGAGAAGGCTTCAT
Organism: Siderastrea siderea; assembly: GCA_964030785.1. Lineage (NCBI taxonomy): Eukaryota > Metazoa > Cnidaria > Anthozoa > Scleractinia > Rhizangiidae > Siderastrea > Siderastrea siderea. Next base: position 917,959 of record OZ034972.1, read on the forward strand.
GCAACGAGCAAGCATGTCGTAAGTTAGAATTGTTCCTACCAGTGTTGTTAAAGGGGCACTGTCATGTATTTCTTGTATCCCTCTAAAAAGCAAGGAGCACGTTTGCGTCAATGCAGGCTTGAAGATGATTGTCCAGGTTTGTTACAAATTGGTCGTTCTACGGCACGGAAAAAAATTAGCAGCTGTTTTTTTTTTTGGGGGGGGGGGATTTCACATCATATCCGTTCATATCCGTCTCCTTGGTGGTGAAAAGGCAATACTTGTTTGGGCAAGTTACTAACCTGTGATTTTTTTTTATTTCTTAGAGAAAAGCCAAGAAAATCTCCATATTATCCTTCCTGCAAAGATAACTCAATTTCCCATTCATTTAATTTTTCCTCATTTCTTTCCTAGCCGTTGACGGTGGTTATTCTGAGTGGGAGGCTACTGAGTGCAGCGTGACGTGTGGAGGAGGAACAAAGTCACTTACAAGGACCTGTACCAATCCCCCGCCATCTAACGGTGGAAAGAACTGCAGTGATCTGGGACCAGCTGAAGAGATGGCTTCGTGCAAATGCAACGAGCAAGCATGCCGTAAGTTAGAATTGTTCCTAAGTGTTGTTAAAGGGATACTGTCATGTATTTCTAGTCTCACTTTAAAAAGCCAGGAGATAATTATCCAAATTTGTCGTTCTACAGCACGGAAAATATTAGCAGCTGTTTTTTTTTTGTTTTTTTTTTTGGAAATTCCACTTGATATCCGTTCAATTCCGTCCCCTTGGTGGTGAAAAGGCAATGAATGTTTGGGCAAGTTACTAATCTATGATTTTTTTGTTATAATTTTTGACCGAACAACCAAGAAAATCTCCGTGAAATCCTTCCTTTAATTTCCCACTCATTTCTTTTTTTTTTGCTTATTTCTTTCCTAGCCGTTGACGGTGGTTATTCTGAATGGGAGGCTTCCGAGTGCAGCGTGTCGTGTGGAGGAGGAGCAAAGTCACTTACAAGGACCTGTACCAATCCCCCGCCATCTAACGGTGGAAAGAACTGTAGTGACCTTGGACCAGCTGAAGAGATGGCTTCGTGCAATGAGCAAACGTGTCGTAAGTTAGAATTCTCCCTACGTGCTGATAATATGTTTTGTAATTGAGAGCCAAGGGCTGATTTTGTTCTCAAATGCAACAACACTAGCTAAAGATGATTGAAATGACTGGTGACCTTGGAAAAGTGCTAATGTATGAAAATTTTGATGAGTTGACCAAGGATTTTGCTGAGTTATTAGCTGCTGCGTGTCGTAAGTTGGTGGTCGTGTTTGTTTGATTGTTTATGTGCTTGTTTTTGGCGTTTTTTCTTTCCGTTTTAACGTTACGTAAAATCTGATAAACCATCGCAGTTATGTGAGCGACTTCAGAGTCGCGAAAACAAGTCAACTGTGAGCTAATCATTCTGCGAGTTCGTAATAAAACATTAGAAAAGGAAAGATGGAAGTTAAATTTATGAAATATCACATATATAAAATACCGCGGATGAAAGATTGAAAAGTTCATAGACCACAGCAGCTGTGTGTCTACATAACTTAAGCAGGCGCGAAAAGAAAGCCTGAAAAAAAATTCAACGGTTTACGATATATCTAGTATATGATACTGCATAAAATTAAATTTTTTCTTCCAAGGAAACCTGGTGAAGCTAAATTTTATGGAAAAAATTTACAAAAGGCAGTCTAAAAAAACAAAGAGAAATCTTAAATCCACCTCGTGCCTAGCTTAACCATCAGCTCTCTTCAGAAACCTTTGAAATTAGCCACCGTTTTAGAAAGTTCTCGTTTTCCGCTGTTGATTAATTTTAGCATACTTCAGCCTTGTCAGCTCCATGCAGATTGCAAACCTATTAAATTTGTAACAAAAAAAGGGCTAATTGAACGTACAACAAATGTAACTTATTTTTCCATGACGGTCTTACATTAATTTTATTTCTTGCCTAGCTGTTGACGGTGGTTATTCTGAATGGGAGGCTTCTGAGTGCAGCGTGACATGTGGAAGAGGAACAAAGTCCCTTACAAGGACCTGTACCAATCCCCCGCCATCTAACGGTGGAAAGAACTGTAGTGACTTGGGACCAGCTGAAGAGATGGCTTCGTGCAATGAGCAAGGGTGTCGTAAGTTAGAACTCTACCTCCTTGCTGTTAATATGTTTTGTAATTGAGAGTCAAGCGTTGACTTCAAGAAGACATCTCCTAGCAAACAACCAATTGCAACTAAGGCAGTTTAACATTTCACTTAGTATAGGTATTTATTCTACAAGTTTCAATCCATGGTAAAATGAGGCAAGAGTTTTAATAAACTGGTGGGAGATTTTATTAAAGTGACCCATTCGATTAGATTGTTGGTACCCATATATTGTCACGTACAACCTGTAAATTCAATAATAATAATAATAATAGTAATAATAATAATAATAATAATAATAATAATAATAATAATAATAATAATGATGATAATAATAATAAATAGATTAAAGGAGACAAGTATCCATAGAATATTTTGGACAGTTAAAGTGATAAATCTGCTTTCGTTACAGCACCCCCTTGTACAGCAGGACTTGATATTGGAATCATACTTGACAAGTCCAGGAGTGTTAAAAGACGCAACCTAATAAAGGTTATCAACTTCTTAAAGAATCTGATTCGGCAGTTCAACCCTGCACCAGACGCTGATCACTTTGGGTTTATCACCTTTAACAAGGAGGCAAACTTGGTGTTCAACTTCGCCAACTCAAAATACCAGGAGAAGGATGCCCTCTTGAATAAAATAGCCAGCGAACCGATAAAACTGGAACTTCAAACTCGCACTGACCTGGCTCTGGAAATGGCGAGGGACAAGCTGTTTACCAAAGCAGGAGGAGACAGGCCCGACAAACCCAATATTATGCTTGTACTGACTGATGGAAAACCAACGCACCCGAAAAAGAAAAAGTTTGATTTTAAAGCCTTTGCAAAAGACATTGCCGAAGACTTCAAGGTGAATCTCTTAAGGTGTTTTTAATTTATAGCTTTTTTTAGCGTGTGTATACACTGTAACCTTTTTTCTTATTTTTTTAACATAACTATAGATCCCGAAAAATGCATATTAACCACCAACCCTACCATTTTTTAATATGGTGGGTTTGGTGGTTGACAAATATTTTACCTGATCAAATCTGATTTGATCAGATAAAATATTTGTTCTAATAACAGACAATCCTTTGGGACCCTGGCGGACCAAGTGCTTTCGCCGATAAATAAACCACCACCCAACATCCCTAACTTAGCAAGCACACCGCTAATGTTCTCTTATTTCTTTAAGAAAAAACTTGTTAACACAGTAGCGGTTGGCATAGGCGAAGGGGTCGATCAGGAGACCCTTCAGTTGATAGCAGGAGATTTCAACCCTGTGGTTCAGGTCGAGGACTTTAGCAAACTGCAAGAAAGGATTGACACAATTAAATCATCCGCTTGTTCTGGTAAGTTAACCAATCAATCAATCAATTAATCAATCAATCAATCAATCAATTAATTAATCAATCAATCAATAACAAAGTTGACAATATAGTTTGTTGAAGATTCTTGATGCTGCTATTTTTAGTGATACTTAGATTTAGTGATTTGAAAAAAAAAGTTCTCATTTGGCGAACAGCTTCATTAGCGATCTCTTACAGTATCAGCGAACGAAAAACAAAAATCAAAAAGCACATTCTATGATACAGATGGTCATTCAAACATGGTCGAACAGTTTGCCAACTACTTCTGCTTAGTGACTCTTACGAGATATATCAACTGAACTATCATAGCATGTCCTTTACTGTCTGTTTGTTCGACTTCGCGCAGGTTTTCGTTTTATTTCGAAAAAACTGTCCTTTAGATGTTTGTTACGAGAGCGACCAGAATCCTCACACACTGTATGACAAGTTTAATATAATAAGTTGGTTGTCAACTTCATATTTTGCTTGCATGCGCAATTAGTCCTACAGTAATTGCCTTGAAAAAGTAGCTAAGACTGGTAAATAATTAGTTTTGAATCGAGGTCGACTGACAAGTTAGGTTGTTTTATTTCCTTAATTTGCAGATTAAAGACGCTTGTCTTTCATGATCTCCCTGGAATGTAAATAATTGTGCCTTATCAGGAAAGAAGAGTGAAATTAGTAGAAGAGCCACGAGCGTAATTTTCAAAGAGTAATTGTTGGTTAGCTGACAATCGTAAACAGAACTAGTTTGGAGTAATGCAATGCTCCTAAGTTATGGATTTTCCGAAATACTCGTTTGGTAACCGTGAATCGCAAAATAACTGGATTTAAATGACGCATTGGTGTACTAAGTAGTCAATTTCATAGAATACTTATGATCATGGGTTAGCTGAATACCCTTTGGTTAACTTAGAATCCTAAACAAATCTAGTTTTAAGTGGTGCATCGGCACTACTTAAAAACTGTTTAGGATCATTTATGCCAGGATTGCTTGCTTGTTATTATTGTTTGATAAATATTCCAGTTTTGCCTGAAATAAATCGGGTTAGCTCCCATCTTTTTAGAGTAAGTTGTTTTCTTTGCTTTGCAATGGGCATCCTCGGAGACCCAGGAGCAGATAGTCGGGGTGAGAGACAGATAAAACGGGCGAAATAGGTGCGAGTTGAAGCCTGGTGCGAGCGAAAGTTTACAAGACGGACGGGAGAGTATGCCTGCCCATATGTAGCAATATTTAATCCTTACTGAATTCTATTTGATTTAATCTTTGTTACCTTTAAATTTAAACTTTGCATTCAAAATTCATTTAAACTTTGTTCTTTAAATTTAAACTTTGCATTCAAAATCCATGTAATCTTTGTCCTTTAAATTTAAACTTTGCAATCAAACAATTTGAACTTTCATTTAAACTTCTGTGAAATTTTCATTTGAACTCTGCTGAAATATTCATTTAAACTTTGAAAAATTTCATTTAATCTTCCTGGGGCGAGCTCGGCCAGAATAGCCTCGTTTTCGAGCGTCAGATGGCGGCCATGTTGTTTTGCCGGGTTGGCCGTTAACAAACCAGGATCGGAGCGGACCGGACCGGACCGGACCGGATCGGATCAGATCTGACCGGACTCACAAAAGCTGGATCGGGTCGAATTCTATTAAAGAAACTCATATCTTCTTATTGAAAGTAGGGACATTTCAAACTTCCATTAAAAATGGTCAAGTGGTATCTCTGGATGAAGATGACGAAGAGAGATCAAGAAAGTGATTGTCGTTGTACTGTTTTTGCTTTTTCTTCTGCATTCTGTCGTGAAGACTTTTTGTTTATTGTTATGGTTTTACATTCTGTGAACTACTTCGTTACTTCAACTACTGCATTATGAAGAGGAAGCTTCAATGACGTGTGCCAGAGTATGTACAATTAAGTCAGTACCGAATTGACCATAAAGTAACAATGATATCAAGCAGATAACTCGCGTCTTTCTCATTCTTTACTTGGAACTTGAACCATGTACATATGATTACAAGGTTTTTAGAATGCAACCATAGCTACCTCACAGAGGGCAATAAAACGGAACTTAAAGCTCCTAGAATAGCGGTATGACAAGGATACCAGCTTCCGTTTTTTGTCCAGTTTCTAGAATGGTGGAATATGAAATCTGTGCCGACAATTACGATAGCCTGATTCACACAATGGTTTAGCGTTCGCGGTAAACCCCCATGACGAAAATTGTGTCAAGTTTGAGTAAAAGGTTTGATTTCACCTTATCAAAACTGAAAAAAAATGTGTTCTTCTAAGGTAATAAGTATAGAATAGTAATTACCGGTACTTTATACCTATTTAACAATGCAAGCTATCACTGTACAAGAAAATAATCTGTTTGCTTTCTAACATTAATGTAGGTTTAATTATTGATTTTGTTTCAGGTTTTCTGGAAGATCCCTTTCAAGTAATGACAGTATACTCGAAGTTTCTTTTCAAGTGACAGCCGTGTTCATTCAGAAGCATTATGGTTTCATTTCCATATTGACAATCAAAGTGTCTTATCAAATTATATTAGCTTTGCAAGCTTTTGCACGCAAAATGTTTCGAAGACGTTACAGTGAACACAACTATTCATCCACATGGTACAAAAGAATAAGTCAGCCTTCTTCTGTTTCATTTCAACAATGTGATTTATCGTAAACCAAAGACATAGTTCATATGCAAAATTTCATAAGTTTTTACATGACAAAACAGGGGCTCAAACTGAATTTTTTTTCTCTGCCAAATCATTTGCACTGCACATTAAATACCTAATTTTTCTAGATATTCCATCGCAGCAACCGTGAATCACAAACTTCCATCTTATAAGCGAGTGGTGCCCATCTATATGCCAAAGAGAATTTGGCCAGGGTACAAAGTATCTCCTCCTTGATACTAGTGCACCCCGTCTCAGGGCAGTATTACGAGGGTCCACCCTATTTATAGCAGCCCTTATTCTACTTCTCTGTATATGCAGACCTAGTGAATGAAAATAGCCTGAAATGAGTGGCTTGCCAGTTGTGGAACCGTGTCGTGACATGTAGTCTCTAATTATAGCGTCAATTTGTCATCCGAAATGTCAGAGAATTGCTGTAACTCAGAAAGGCTGTACTCCTGGACACGGCGCATAGCAGTCCACATTGACACTCCAAACATTCTTGAGATCTTGCTCCAGGAAAAATTAAGCCCACGCAGTACTAACAAGACATCTCTTGGAATGTAGAAACAAGGCCTTCCTGGACGTTTTGTGATAAAGGTAGTTCAAAAGGCGATGCAGAATCATAATTACAGTGATTGTACAGGTTAATAAACTCTTTTTCAACTTCAGAATAAACTTTTTCCAACTCTTTCCATTTCTTCGCATCCTGATGGTCAAGAGACGATATATTCGAAATTTCATGCAAAAATTGCACTGTCTTTCCCAGTAAATCGACAGCACCACCCGTTCGCTAAGAAAGGTTTCGGAATCACCTCGATTTTCTTGATGAATACTAATTTCATCTGATCTCTCCAGAACGAATTTCAAAAATGTCTCCACATCGTTAGCCATTTTAGTGTAGCTATCTAACTTTTAAGAACTTCTCTTGAAGGAAAAGCCGAATCAATCGCGAACAAGCTGAACACACTGAATTCAAGAAGCCCACCAAAACAAAATGGCCGCCCCCTGATCTCGAAAACGAGGTTATTCTGGCCAAGCTCGCCCCAGGAAGATTAAATGAAATTTTTCAAAGTTGAAAATGTCACAGAAGTTTAAATGAAAGTTCAAATTGTTTGATTGCAAAGTTTAAATTTAAAGGACAAAGATTAAATGGATTTTGAATGCAAAGTTTAAATTTAAAGAACAAAGTTTAAATGAATTTTGGATGCAAAGTTTAATTTAAAGGTAACAAAGTTTAAATTAAATAGAACTCAGTAAGGATTAAATATTGCTACATATGGGCAGGTATAGGAGAGCCCCTGGGCGATTACCTTTAACGGACTATTTCAAGAGACTATTTGCGTTCTTGCTTCTGATTGAGCACAAATTTTGAGGCATTGTAGTTTTTGTTCCCAATCAGCGATCAGCTTATTTCACCGATCCTTTCGTGACGTCTTATACAGAGTGTAACTTTGCTAAACCTTTTACCCAGATTTCATGCACTCGTGCGTAACTGAAATCAACTTTCTGTTTCGCTCGTTCGATAGGCCTACCATCGAAGAAAGTTTTAGTAGAACGGGACCCTCAAAGCCGAGAAATCGAGAAATTCGGAAAGGGTAATTAAGGAAAAAGAAAACAACAAGTAGGAAAATCAGATTGAGGTATTGTGAAAAGTTCACACCTTAGGTGTGAACCTTTAGAAGCGTGCAGTTAGGACTTACGGGCGATCCACAACACGTCTTTGCGTTTGCTCCAAACTGCACGCTTCTGTAAGTTGACACCTAAGGTGTGAACTTTTCACAATACCTCAATCTGATTTTCGTACTTGTTGTTTTCTTTTTCCTTGAGTACCCTTTTCAAATTTCTCGATTTCTCGGCTTTTTGGGTCCCGTTTTACTAAAACTTTCTTCGATGGTAGGCCTATCGAACGAGCGAAACAGAAAGTTCACTTCAGTTCGCACAAGTGTTTGAGATCTGGGTAAAAGGTTTAGCAAAGTTACACTCTGTATAAGATGTCACGAAAGGAACGGTGAAATAAGCTGATCGCTGATTGGGCACAAAAAATACAATGCCTCAGAATTTGTGCTCAATCAGAAGCAAGAACACAAATGGGCTCTTGAACTAGTCCGTTAAATGTAATCGCCCAGGGGCTCTCCCGCCCGTCTCGTAAACTTTCGCTCGCACTGATTTCGTCTCTTTTATCTGTCTCTCGACCCGATTATGTGCCCCTGAGTCTCCGAGGATGTGTAATGGGCTAATGGTGATTGTTTTAAACTTACCATTAGATTGTATTGCCCGGTTGTAACTTAAACGATGACAATAAATGAGATAGCCACCCTGACTGCTTTGTTTGTGCCTTTTTCTAGTCGGTTTTTGCGGATTTTTTTTTCAGGGGAAGGGAGCAGTTTAACTACGTACATCTTCCCCCTACATAATACATTTTAACCACTTTGACGAGTTGTCGTATAGATACGAGTTTGCTATTGTTAGGAGCGAATTGTGTGAACGTGACAACAAACGACTAGTTTAGAAATTGTTGAAACAATCAAGAGCTAAGGAAATCATTATGATTGTTTTGTGTGGTTTAACGCGATTTGCTTGTATTCGCTAATATTAATAACATCATCTTTTACTAATTTGCATACTTCAAAACTTTAACGAGAGAAGATATTTGACAACCTTAAATATCTCTTCCAATTTCCTTACAGCCATACATCCTTTTCAGAACTCTGCCTTCCTTATGTTATGTGTACGCCATATATTTGTAATTATAAGCCACGTTGTATGTACCTCATGCAGGTATAGGTGTTTACAGGCCATTTATAGCTATTTCTTTTCACTTCACCTTCCGCCTGGTCTAGAAATTTGTTAATAGCGGACGGTGAAATTTTGTACGATTATAGAAGTTAAAATAAGGGTTGTTGTTGCTTTATGTTGTTTCAAAGGCCTTACAAGTCATCTTAACTTATTTCCCACTTTTATCGGACTTTAAGCTCAAGAATCAAACTAAAACCATTCAAGGTTGTATGTGAGTGCAGAAAAACGCCATCTGAGCCATCACGTACAAACACCATTTAATAAGGATATTGGCTTATTTTATGTTCCACTTCCTTGCTTTGAATACCTTTAATGTCTTTATTTTGTCGTCGTTAAGATTCTATGGTAATACCTTGAAAACACCAGATAGTAACGCATGAACGAAAAATATTGAGAACGGAGAGAAAAAAAAGAAGAAAAGAGACTGGGGAAGGAGGCAGTCTGTTCTCTTTTTTCTTTTTTTTTCTGTTTTTTTTTTTGGAACATGGAAGAGCCTAGATCAGATAGCACTCCAAAAATTTTTCCTTTGAGGTCCGCAGCATTAGCTTAAGACGTCATATGACGTCAGGATAACGTCATGTTCTTAAACGATGACCATCTTGGATCCTCCATCTTGGGCTTCTTGATTTTTCCCAAACCTTCAAAAAGCGCCATAATTGATCAAGAAGTGACCAACACAAAAATAACCTTAAAATGTAAAATTTATTTCAAAAAAGTTATACTTTTTCCTTAAAAAGAGGAAAATTGATAATTCTAAAAAAAATGCTAGTCAAAAAGTGGTTCCCATGGTAACGCGAAACTTGATGGATATGGGTTTGTTATACCAAATTGTTCCCGAATAAAAGTTAGGAAAAGTCACCAAGCTTATTAAAAAAGTTATGAATGCCCATGATCCGTGAGGGCAGTATCCGCTCTCACAGGTCTGAATAGGGTTAATAATAGGTTCTGAAACGATCTTCGAAACTCACTGTTCAAATATATTTATTCATTTACAGTCTAAGCTTTTCGTTTCTCTGTGTTGGTTACCATGCTAATGTATATTTAAAGTCAATCGCCTTTCCAAATGATGAAGAACGTATGCTCTATTAATTTGTAGTAAACACCCTTCTAAAATTTCATGTAAATTGAGTCCCTTATTTATAGTTCATCGTACAACCTCAGGTATAGGCCTAAGATACATAGCTATCTATGTGAAAAATTCGCTGCGTCCTCGGTGAGGTCTTTTTGTCAAGTTCCAAGTTGGAGTCCTTTTGCTATTTTTGCATTTCAACACCACGTGTTCAATCGTCTCTTCAAAAACACAAAAGAATTATGTGGTTATCTCTTTTGTTGAAATGTTGCAATTACAACGAAACGTAACTGTCATTCGACAAAAGTCTGAAGAGGATTGAGAGCCTGCCTATTGTTTTAGTAGCAAAACACTTGATTACGTTTTCAAACTCCAAAACAAAAGGTCTGCCAGGCTTCCGCGTTGTCTCCCACAAAAAAACTTAAACAAAGAAAGCAACAATGAAATTCCTTGTCTCGTTGCCCAACCTGAAGGCCATGGAAACGAGTTTGGCGCATCCTGGGTCCTAAAATAATATGGCTTCCTGATGGAAGTAGTAAGGGGTGTTGTCGCCGTAGGCGATGTTTCAGTATACAGGAACAGTCCTTTAAAATGCAGAGCTTTATTTCTCGCAACTTACACAGAACTCTGGTTGGAGAAATGTCAAATTGTCGGAGTCGATAATGAGGTTAAAGAGGAGCCTTTAACTAAGTTGCTCAAAATGTACAGATGAAGGAAATTAAACAAAACAGGTATCTAACGACTAAACGGAAAAACACATAATCATATTGTTATGGCGCTGTAAAACGCAACTGAACTCTCCTCGAGGTACTCCACACTGACAGAACAAAGGTTACATGGAAAAGTATGCGGCGTGTAATAGTAATAATATATTTTGGCTATCTGGCCACTAGTATCTCCTAACTAAAAATTAACGCGCTCCTTCATTTGAGAGAGACGTGGAAAACGACTTGTTTTGATAATTAAACTCTCGTAAAGTTGTTGCTTACTTCAACAAGGGCGCCGTAGCTCAGTTGGTTAGAGCGCCTGTCTCGTAAACAGGAGGACATGGGTTCAAATCCCATTGGCGCCTGAATGAATTTTTTAGTTAATTTTTTTTTTTAACATTTCTATCAAGCACCAACTCGTAATAGTAACATATTCCAAGTACCTACAATACACATAAATACACATAACAATGAGATATGGAAGGGTGAAAATGGGTGCTGTCCACGAGTGTGGACAGCGGTATATTCATGTGCATGAAGGTCTAGCACCGCGTCATGCCACTGGGGGTGGGCGGGCGGGTTCGTTCCTACTACCAGTGATGTCGTAGGAGAAATGTGCACAATAGAAGAAAACATGATAATATATACAGCGTGGAGAATTGTGGGATATATATTGTTATGTTAATATTCATTTATTATTTCCGGTACTTGAAATAGTAACATATTCCAAGTACCTACAATACACATGAATACACATAACAATGAGATATGGAAGGGTGAAAATGGGTTGCAAAATCCAACCGTTCGACTCTGGGTAATGGACACAGAGATGGGAAAGAAGAAACCTAGCCAAAAATGAGTTTATTCTCCCATTCTCCAAAAACTACCGCGGGAAGGCTGGAATAAAATCTTTAAGGCTATTACAATTCTGATACAAAACCCCTGGATCTGCAATGTTTACTTCTCGACCAGAAAGGGTCGTGGAAGGAGAATTGGTGGACATTACTTTCGATAACTGCATATAATAGGTCGCAGTAGAGCGGTGGCGCCAGCCAACGTGTCCCATAACATCCTGCAGTCCCGCGCCCGCAAGGGCGAGGGTGATAGCGCAACCCGATCTAAAACCGTGAAGTGTTGCTGCTTGTGCAAGGTTTCCTTCGTCAAGGTAGACTCTGAAGCGAGAATCTGCCGCCGAGGATGAAAAAGGTCTATCAACAATCCCCCCATCTGGGGTAATAGGGCGGAATAAAAAACCGCTTGTAATGTCAATACCTATACCCTTTGCAAAGGTTACGTAAAGGTCAATTGCTTTAACAGGGCATATATCGGCATTCTGGTTGCGACGAATGGCAAAAAGGTTCGAAGAACCATCACGTAGAGTCTTCCCCCAAACATGGTTGAATAGTAAACCGCTATTATCCGGGAAGCGGAGAATTTCGGGTGTCTTAACCTGACTGAGATCGCCGGGTCTATCTCCACTGAAAAAGAGTGTTTTGAAAAAGGCCTGGTCTCTTAATAAAACAAACATGTCAATCGGAGTTAAATCCTCTGACCGCAATTTACGATCGATGAGGTGACTTAACTGTAAAAGATCATTAACGAAAAAAGGAGTGGCTTGTTTGGGTGTTGCTTGAGCTTGCAACTGTTCTGCGGTAACACACTTAAGGTATTGCTTTAGCGAAAGATCGGTAGCCGGATTCCCCAGCAGAAGTCTTGGGTCCCATTCTCCTCTCCTGCCGACTTCATTAAAAATTGTACGCAACTTTCCAATGAAGGAGTCCACGGTGCCAAAAGCCAGACGCGTTGGACATGGACAGGGAAAGGAACCTTTGCGTGGGTAGAATTGACAACCGGCGTAATGAACTTTTGTCTTCCCCTTTTGATCTTTCCATACCAAAAAACGACATAGCTCGCGAGGAGTAACAGTGGAAATATCCTTTGGGAAAGGAAGGGAGGCTAAGAAGAACTCCAATTCCTTTTGAAGGGACGACTTTTGCTTTGAGTAGGACGTGTTAGCAGATAGGCTCGCGATTTGTGAAAGGCGGTTATCAAGAGCAGAGACGTCCAGAGTAACGTCAGTCCTTTGGGTATGGCCAACGGTTAGGATTTTCCTCTTGTAACCACAATTCTGACAGTAACGGAAAGTGGCGTCATTGGCATATTCACAGCGAGGACAAGAGACTGACTGGCAAAAAAGTTTTGGGGCCGTTGGCAAAGGCTGAAGGGAAAACGAAGAAGGAAAACAAAAAATAAATGAACAAAATTTATTGTCACTTCGATCATTACAAAGTTAAGAAAAAAGTTACCAAACATTCTATAGAACAAATACAATCTATAATTGACTATCAAAACAAAAAACTGTTCTAGCGGATGTACAGATCATTTTGATAAGTATATGTTCGCAAACAACAAATATATAACAAAAGGCGCAACAAATGTCTTAAAATTCTGAAAGCCCAGAGGTCCCATGGCAGTTTAAACGAGTCTGAGAAACCATGTGGAGAAGGCGTAAGAAGCGCGCCTTGTTCCCCTTTGCAAGAAAGCTTAAGAGAAGCGAAAGCCGAGTGAAATAGAATTGGCCACCAGTATCGTCTAGGGTGAACATCGGGGACAACAATAGTGCATCGCAAATGATTAGCCCGCAGATGATTAAAAACTTGCCCAATCAAAAGTATAGGAGGAAAAATATACGGGTTACTTAAGATGGAACTACGATCCGGGTGGTCAAAATTTTGCGCAAAGAAATCCACGCCAGAGGAACAGGGGGTAGGATACGGTGTAAAATGAGGCAAGGAAACCCCATTGAGATCACTTTGAGAGTTTGAGTCCAAAGCCATAAGATCGACAGAATGACCATGTAAACCGCCAAAAGAAGGGTGTGATTGAAGGCGCTGCCACAAATGAAAAGCTAACTTACTGTCAGCAGGAGAAAAACGACGAGAAGGCTGATCAGCAGGATTAACACTCGAGGGGATATGGATAACTGAAAGGTGCACATTAAGGTCTAGGACCACTTCCGCTAACCGCTTTAGCGCGTCAGAAAAAAGGCTCGATCGGGCAGCTTGAGACTGCCAGGCCTGAACAAGGGATAGGTTGTCCACATAAGCATCAACCCTAGCGTCACGAAGATCATCACGAAAAGAAAGAAGAGTGTTGGTAAGGGCCTTGGTTTCTTTAGTGGTAATATCTAACACTGCTGTAGAAGGCGTCCAATAGTCGGAAACACTGACATGACTTTTTCGGGGAAAAAGTCCTCCCCAAGCAAAAGAGGACGCGTCCGAATAAACAACGAACTGGAGGTGTCGCTCGTCGCGCCACTTTCCAATTCTAGCGACAACTGAAGGACCTGCCCAATGCTGCACTTCAGCTCTGAGCGGAGGCGAGATGCGAATAGGCTTAGAGGATTTTGAACCCTTGCTAATAGCGAGGTTCATCTCATTGGTATAAAGGCGAGAATCCTGTACTGCAAGGCGAAAAGAAATACATTTACCCGCGAGACGCTGAAGGGTGACAGTCGAAACGCAACTCCCACAGAGAATTGAGTTTACCAAAGCAAGAAAACTGGTTTGCTTATCGGGAGGTAAGTAAAAAGCTTCTAGGTCAGAATCAGAGATAAAACCGAGGTATTTTATTCTTTTTTGCGGGGTGAAAACACACTTTTTGAGTCCAAGGGTGTACCCAAGAGAAGTGAGGGTATATGCAGCAAGGAAAACCGCAGCCTTGGAAGCTTCAAGACGTGTTTCGTCAGAAGGGGTAGCTAAAGTACTCGCCGAAGGGTAGGAGGTTTTGGATTGCAACTCACCATTGTGCCTATCGTCAATATACAAAGAACATGGTACTCCTATTGAACGCAAAAAATGCGATACTAGGAGACCTGTAGAATGATAAACATAGGCAGAAATTTTCCAACCAAAAGGAATGGTGTTGGAAACAAAATACCATCCTCTCCACCTGATGCCAAAGAAAGTACGACTAGACACATCCAAAAGAATATGATCATAGCCAGATTTATCGTCCAGCGTTGTCTGGTAACATCCTTTTGTGAGGTATCTGGGTAATTGCGATAAGTTGTCCAAACGAAAAGGGCGGTCGACCATCCAAAGGTTCAGAAAGCGGTTATCGTGACAAAGGCGAGGTTTTGTCGGTTCAACAGTCAAAGGCATGACGAGATGTGGAGGGTCCACCTCACCAACCCTCCCTAAGACTGATATAGCGCCACTACACACCCTTTCAAGCAACGTGTTGACAATAAAATCAACAAAATTATTACAAGATTTGTTATTATCAAATTCAATGCGGGGGGGAATAACAGAGTCATAAGCGCGTCCCTTAAAATGTCCTTTGAACGGCCGAAAAAACTTGAAGAGAGAGACTTTATTCTTAATCCAGTCAAGGACTTCATCCGCGCGGTCATAGGTACTGAGACTCGCAATTTTCTCCCAGACTTCGCTGTGAAGGTGAAGCTGACCAGTAATGAAAACATCAGGGTTGCGGAAACGGAGGGTCGTAATGTCAGGGACAATCTTCCCGGAACAGATACTTTGAACAAAGCCAAAATCGAAACAAGGGGCTGTCAATTCCACCTCAGACTCTAGTGGCCACATATCCATGGTTACCCACTCATTGACTCTAGACTTAAAGACAGCAACACAGGGAGTGGGATCAAATGTACTGTGCTCGGCACGAGGCGTGAGCGGTTTTGCTTGATTCTACAGGGCAAAACAGAAAAATGCTGGAATTAAAAACCCAAGTAGAAAGAAAAAGGCGAAAATGTAAAGTAAAAAACAAAATAGTGGCCACCAGAGGAGGAGGAATGACAGCTTGACCCAGATAAACCGGGAGGAGAGTTGTACCCCTGTTTCAAGCGACAATCCAACTCAACTGGTAACAAAAGGAAAGGGAAACGAAAAAAGCCGCAAACAAGAAAAACAAAAGAAGGGAGAACAAAACGCTAACAAAAACTAAACAACAACAAAAAACACTTTATTATAACTCGATTCAGCATGAGTTGACAACATTTAATGGAAATTATGGCTTATTTTGAGGATGAGCAGATTTTGCATTTTGAAAGGCAATGCAATTTCTTAACAAATGCTGACTAGAACCACAAAAATAGCACAAGCTTGAGCGGACACGATGGGCGGGGTAAGGTGCCTGACTGCGTCTGGTCTCATTGAAGCCCCCACTACGACGAGAAGTGCCTGGGTTACCAAACTGACTGGTGTTAAATCGCCTCCATACTTGAGGGGGGGAAGACTTATGATCAGGCTGCATATGCTTCAAAAGCTTGTTTGTCTTATCAAGGACTTTACTCTTGACTGGATCGCCAACCAGAGCAACCAACAAGTCTCTCAAAGACTTCTGTGGTAAATTCTTAGCATGTTTCTGGATCTCATCGAGGACACACTCATACTCTCTTGCTTTGTCATGATTATAGACCTTTGCGACTTTAACAAGGGCCTCTAGGTCAAGTATGGCGTCTTCAGGATCAAAGCGTGTCTTCTCAATTGTCCTGTGGAGGGTCTTAAGGGCTAGGGCCACTGGATTTGACTGGTCGTTACCCTCCAACTTTTTGAGCCTCTCTTCAAAAGCTTTTAAATTTAAGGGCTCTTGATACTAAAACAAAAAAGGAAACCAGGTAAGAAAAGGATAAGCACACAAATCTGCCCACAAAATAATAAAACACTCTGCCTACTAGGTAAATAACATCTCCCGAACGCACTAAACGAGGGAGCTGGCACAAAGCCGTCAAAAACTGTTGACATATTTCCAAAACACTAACACAAGCGGAAACGATATCCGAAAATTGGCGGCCTCGCGCGCCAAAAGAAATTACAAACAAAAGCTAGAAAGAGAAACCGAACAAAAAATAAGTGAAAACGTGATTTGCATAAGGTGAGAAAAGATTCGCAAACAAACTGCCGTGTTTGCTGTAGGGGAAAAGAATAAATAAATAACAACGTGCAAAGCACGTTATGGCCCGTTGGCCCTATTAAGAGGGAAAATAAAACTTGATAAACTGCACAAACAACCAGCAGCTTTTCCAGCGTGTGGCAAAATGAGATGTTTTAAAAAAGCAAACGAGCAAACCATGTTTTACTGAGAGCAAAAAACCTTTAGCCACACTTGTAGAATATAACATACACTACCGCGTTAGAGGCGTTTTACAAAAACACCAAAAACATATTTGAACAACATAAGTTCAGGATTTTCACTCGCGCTCGAGCGGCAAAATTGTCCGATCAGTCGTGCCTAACCGGTAAATTGCGTTCAATTACATTCAAGTGACATGTCGAAATTCCGACCAGCATTTGTTTGCAACAGGATTTCCATTCACTCGTAAAGCTCTCAGTCGCTGTCGAGAGCATCACTCGCGCTCGAGTGGCATCACTCACAAAACACCGGAGTGGTTAAATAACGCTCGACTAGCAAACTGCATTTCTCATGGTCGAGTAACAAGCTTTCCTTCAGTCGCTCTCGACTGGCATCACTCACAAAACACCGGAGTGGTTAAATAACCCTCGACTAGCAAACTGCATTTCACATGGTCGAGTAACAAGCTTTCCTTCAGTCGCTCTCGACTGGCATCGCTCGCACTCGAGTGGCATCACTCGCGTTTAAATAACACGCCGCACTCGAGTGGCATACATCTCAAAAACAGACGTAAGAGCAAAAATAAGCTAAAACCAGTAAATGAAACGGGAAGAAAGGAAAACGGTTGTTTTACCTCAAGTGGAGGATCAGGGACTGCATGAGGTCCAGCAACTTCAGCAATTTCAGCAACTTCTGGTTCGGCCACGTGTGCAGGACCCGGAGCAGGAACGGCAACCGCCGGTTGAGGACCTTGAGGAACAGGCAATTCTGCTTGGGCGTTTGCTAAAATATCTTGAGCTCTAATTTGCAAAGGCCGTTGGATTTGCGGCGGTTGGGCCATGACGCGGTGCCAACAGAGTAATGACTTCGTTCCTACTTCAAGTGATGTCGTAGGAGAAATGTGCACAATAGAAGAAAACATGATAATATATACAGCGTGGAGAATTGTGGGATATATATTGTTATGTTAATATTCATTTATTATTTCCGGTACTTGAAATAGTATAATATCCTCACTGCATACTCATTACCTCATCGCATAAGATTAAGTTATGGGAAGAGTTCGCGACTGCTGAGGCAATAGGCATGCAACGAGGAAAAAACGTAAAATGCTGTCAACCGCCACCAGAGTAGGTGGGTAGGTTGCGAAAGTTGGCCGTCGTCCCGCAGTACGGTTAAAATGACCACATTTCAAACGGGGCGACGAAATATATATTCTAAGACCGCAAAGCATCAACACTGCAACAAGCATGCGCGGAAACAGGGGAATTTGAACACATAATGAAAACGTCTGCCATGAGCTAATTAATTATGCAGTGAGAATAGGGTGAGAAATCGGAGCCTGATCAAGGCATTCGGTACTCGAGAGGAGTCGCCTGGTGATAGAGGAGGGCCCAGCTACAGAGAACATTTTAGTGTAATGGTTAACCATATCGCCGTTCCTCCATTCTACGAGAGATCTCATCTGGGGAACAACCCATCATATTAAGGGTATTTGAAAGGCCAAGCCTAAAACTGTGGGGGGTCTCCCCACAATCTATCTTTGCCTCTGTGAGGGGTTGCGCAGACGGTTATTAACCGCAGAACCAAAAAAGGCCTTGGGCTTACAACCTTACGACGGTCAGTAGTTCTAAACAAATGCCCGCCAGCAAATTCAATAGAAAGCAACTGACAAACAGATAAATAATATTCAATCCAGGAAACAGGACAGACGTCATTCCCCTTAAAGGGTTCTAAGACAAATGGACAAGATGTATCACCCCGAAACGGTTTACTAAGTGTAAACTTAAGTAAGAA
Organism: Siderastrea siderea; assembly: GCA_964030785.1. NCBI lineage: Eukaryota > Metazoa > Cnidaria > Anthozoa > Scleractinia > Rhizangiidae > Siderastrea > Siderastrea siderea. The sequence goes on from OZ034972.1 coordinate 936,570, forward strand.
CCTCTTTCGGTCTTTAAGCCTAAACACTTGACTCGCCAAAAGGCGGCCGAGATCCGAAGCGTGATTCCCGGTAAAGAAATCAGCAACGAAAAAGGTGGCGTCCCTAACTAAGATATACGCTGGCCTCTATACAACGCCTAAAAAAACTTATTAGCTTAGAAAACTTAACAAAAAACAAAGGAACTGCCTGCAAAGGCACTATCGCTTTACCCGCCTGCTCCTCCCGAATAAATTTAAGGTATTCTCTGACCCTGGTGTGTGCTACAGAATTGGAGTCTTGCAAACGGCCAAGATTGTTAAAAATGGCCCTCAACTTTCCTAACAAAGAGTCTACCAACCCTGCAGCCAAACTGGTCGGACAATTACAATGGACCTTAGAACACGATTGACTATGTAACACAGTTTTTCTCGACTTGTCCTTGCTAATCAAGAATTTAATAATATCGTCCGAAGTGCATGAAGAAATGTCTTTCGGAGGAGATAAAGTAGCTAGGAAATCCAAAAGTTGTAGCCCAAGGGCGGACTTCTGTCGCTGGTAGGGCTTGCCTTTGAACGCGTCCGTAAACTCTTGGAAACGTTTAGCAATCTCTGCATGGTCTACAGTCCTGGTAGGCACAACAAATTTTTTAAGGCATGTCCGCGAACCACAAGCCTGACAAAAGTTGGCGTCAACGTCATTAGGGTATAAACAAGCGGGACATCGTCGAGCAGCTTTCCAAGGTCTTGGAACCTAAGGATCAAAAGCGCTGTAAGGCAAAAATATTTTGAATAGCAGACACACTGGAACCTCCAGAGGTCCCATTCCAGAGGACGGAGGAGCCATTCCTGAGAATGCTGGGAAGGAAAAAGCAGGACCGAACTCGAGCCCTTCTTGCCCAAAAGAAATCGATCGACTGCGAAGGCCTGGATGGTCGCCCACCAGAATGGTCTTGGACGGACATCTGGAACAATGAGTGTAAATGCGCCATGAAATTCTTGGTCTACAACGTAGCGAAGAAGAGGTCCAAAGAGAACAAAAGGTGGAAACACGTAAATATTGTGTCCAGCTGGTAGGGGATTAGCAAAAACGTTTACCCCAGCGGATCCGGGAGTGGCCTAAGGCGTGTAGTGAGGCAGAGGATTGCCGTTGTTATCATTTTGACAGTTACTGTCCAAGGACATTAAATCGAATGAATGAGGACCGAACAAACGTTCCAAATATAGCCAAGCCTCAAGAGAAAGCATACAGTCCAAATCTGAATACTTCCGCGAAGGCTCGTCAGTGGGATTATACTTCGAAGGCACGTAGAAAGTTTGAATGCTAAAGTTCTGGTCACGACTACAACGGTAAATTTCTTTGACAACCTCGTTGACTGCGGAATTCTTGCAACCGTCGTCGTCCAATGCAGACTTGAAGACTTTGTTATCTATATGGACGTCAATGCGGGAATTTGACAACTGCCCTTTAAAGGAAACAAGAGCATTTAACAAAGCTCTTGACTCCGACAAATTTACATCTGTAGAAGGATCAGAGGGCCAGTTATCTCTGGAAACCAACTTCCGTCCGTCTCGAAACAGGACCCCACCCCAAGCACGTGTCGATGCGTCAGAAAAGAGTGAAACCGTTACGTGATGCTCGGAGCGCCAAGGGAAAGAATCCATCCATTCATCGAGGAAACGCCAGTATAAAACCTCTGTACGAAGGTTTCCCTCAATACGAACATCAGGCTTGGAGGAGCGGCAGAGCTGGGAGATGGCCTTGAAAATTTCACGGACGTAGAGTTTGCAACCAGGAATGGCCAAACTAAACGAGATAACTTTTCCCGCGAATCTCTTAAGGGTTTTAACACCAACACACCGGGAAGATAAAATCTCCTCTCTCAGTATCTTGAACGTTAGCCTCTTATCAGGCGGAAAAGGAAAGCTTGGCGAAAGGAATCGCAAAGAAAGACAAGAAAACGAATCACAATAGAAGGGACACACTGCGATTTAGCGATAGCTATGAAGTAACCTGCCTCTATGAGGAGATAGCATAAAATGTAGGCGGCGGCCTCAGTGAGAACTCTGTTAGGGGGTAGAGTGGAACCGGCTGGTGCCCGATAGAGTTGACCAACGTGACGATCGTCTATGTACTGAGACACTGAAACCCCAAATGAACGTGCTGCACTCGTACCTGCAAGACCAAGATTGTGATATATATAAGCACTCGCCTTCCATCCAAACGGGAGAGTGCAAAACACAAAATAAACGCCATTCCATTCCAAGCCAAAAAAGGTTTGCGATGGATGGAGGAGCACATGCTGATAGCCACTTTTATCAACAAATGACGTTTGAAAATGGCCAGGAAGAACATACCTGGGCAAGTCTGGGTGGTGGTCAAGCTTAAAGGGGAGGTCTTTCATCCACAGATTCAAAAATTCGTTCATCGTGGCATAAACGAGGACTGGAAGGTTCCACAGTGAGGGGAAGGACCAAATGGAGGGAAGTTACTTCGCCAACCCTGTCCCAAACCGCGAGTATCCCGGCGTTTACCCAATCGACAATGGTATCAGTGATAAAATCCCGGAACTGTTCGCAAACCTTGGCGTTGTCAAGTCGCATGGGAGGAGGGAGCAGCGAATCATATGAGGAACCCTTAAAGTTTCCTTTGAAGGGCTTGAAAAACCGATCAATCCTAACGCCCTCCTTAATAATTTTCATAAGGTCCACCTGAAGGAGCTATGCCCGCTCAATAAACGCTCCCACACTCACTAGTGGCCGTGAATTTCTCCTGCTCTGAAATACCGAGGATGGAGGAATCGAAGCTGGTTTAACGAAGCTTGACTGGGACAGGCCGCGACCATACTTGGTGAAGGGAGGGGGCCAACGAAAGGGGAGGGCCCCTGCCTAATATCACATAGAGGAATATCACCCTTTGATGAATTTGCGGCAACTGCAACAACTCTGGCATGGAAAGAAGAAGGACCCTAAAAGGGGAACAAAGGAAAAAACACCCGTGTGAAAACCAAAAAGGAAACAAGCAGGGGCCCCACCCCTTCGTTGACCCCGAGCTCCGAATTAGGTCTGAAATTGAGACACAGAGCAGATCCCCCCAAGGTCAACGAAGAAAGCGGATGCGGAAGGATGAGAAAACAGAATAAAACAAGCCAGGCCAGGGAATATAAAAATTTATTGGGAAAAATACAACACAAATTATCTCAAAGGCCAGGACTAGGAACTGGAAACGTCCGACTCGTCCCCGACCCTTCTGACGCCTAATACGGTTATTACGGCACGAACGGGCAATATGCCCCCACTTTAAACATCGCAGGCACTGAATTTTTTGCTGAGGCGGGCAAGGAGACGGTCTGCGCGCAACAGAGCCATAGCCAGAGGACGGAGGAGGAGCTTTGCCAACGCCCCCTCAAAATGGTAGTGGCTTCCTTGGCGACCTTAGCGCGAACAGGATCCCCCAATAACCCGAGAAAAAGGCGCTGTAGCTGAGAGTGGTCCAAGGCGTCCGTCCTAGCCCTGATTTCGTCAAGAGCAGCCGCGGACTCGTCCGCTTTCATGTGCTTTCGTTTCTTGCTAGGCGAACAAGAGACTGTAGCAAATCAAGAGCCTCATATTTGTCGAACATCGCGGTAGGGCGACTGATATGTCGACGCAAGACTGCGAGAGCCGACTCTGAACTTTCTAAAGTCTTCAGCTGCTCCAACGACTTGATCTTATCCTCAAGTACCGTAATACGAGCAGCGGCCTATGACAAAACAAATAACCTAAATAAATATGACTTTAAACTCCAATTTATTCGTCATGAACAATATCTCACAAAACGTAATTATATATATTGCTTTCCTGTAAACGGCATATCACAAAAACAGATCGCTTCCACCAGTGGTGTACGCAAAAACAGTCATGCAACAACGTGTTGCCCTTACCAGTGGTGTATGCAAAACAGTCCCTCAACAACGCATTGCCTTCACCAGTGGTATACGCAAATAGCCTCGCAACAACACGTTGCTTTCACTAGTTGTATGTGCAAAACAGTCACGCAACAACACGTTGCCTTCACCGGTGGTACACGCAAAACAATCAGGCAACAACACGTTGCCTTCACCAGTGGTACACGCAAAAACAGTCACGCAACAACACGTTACCTTCACCAGTGAAAAACGCAAAACAGCTACGCAACAACATGTTGCCTTCACTATTGGTACACGCAAAAACAGTCACGCAACAACACGTTACCATCACCAGTGGAAAACGCAAAACAGCTACGCAACAACACGTTGCCTTCACCGGTGGTATACGCAAAAAGTTACACAACGATACGTTGCCTTCACCAGTGGTATAAGCAAAAAACAGTCACGCAACAATAACATTTTGCCTTGACTGTCGGTATGCGCAAAACAGTGCCGTAACAACAAGTCGCCTTCACCAGCGGAATACACAATAATAGCCATGCAACAACACGTTGCTTTCACTGGTGGAATACCACAGTAACGTCCACGCCACAACGAGTTGCCTAAACCGGTGGTATGCCGCAAAAATCGCCACGCAACAACAAGTCGCCTTAACCGGTGGAGAACGCACGCAAAAGAAACTAAAGCAAGTAAAAAAAAATCCAAGCGACAATTAACCCCAACGTGTAAAACTGACCAACAAGCGTGAACAAAAATGCATAAATTTATCCACACAGGGTGACGAAAAACACCCGAACAATGTTAGCCAAAATAAAAACAAGAAAGCCTTAATTGCGGGAGCTAAAACTAAAACAGAGGGCCACAGAGACACGAAAAAACACAGTAAACAAAGGCCCTAAAACAATACAGAGCATGAAAACAATAGCTCCAAAACAAAGAAAAATATCACAGGTTTATGTCCTCAGAAGAAACCATAACGTCGCTTTTTAGATTTACCTTCGATTAGATATGAAAAGGCATTTTGTGTCATCATCAAAAGAATTGCCTTTTACTTGTACTTAACGGAACTCTGATAATAGTACCTATACAGCGGGTCTACTTAAACAAAAGGGAAAAAATAACTCAAACTCTTGTAAGAAAGTATAGTAGTTGGCATTGATTGAGAAGTCAACGGAAATCAGCACAAACACTGATCGTCTGGACGCCACACATACAAGAAAGTCGCGAACTGAGGCGTACGGCAACTTTACCAACGTTAAAGACCTAGCATCTATTACGTGAAACCAAAAGATCTGTGGAAAGCCATTGTCGATAATGCCCGAGCTCTCTCGACCTTATGATCGTGAAACGTTATTTTTGAGGTTAAGGCTACCTACTAACGAGACAAAGCAACGAAAGGTTGCTCTCACAGTATCATCGTGGCTGATAAAATAGAAGAACGACTGGGGTATAATTACCAAAGAAAACCGTTAAAAATTCGAGCTTCAACGCTCTGCTAAGCTAAAGAAAGGGCCATAGGCAAGCAGTGTAAGACCATCACTTACCGAAGAAAACGGACGGTAAATTTACAAGCCCAGAGAGCTGCTGCATTTTTCTTAATCAGGACTTATGCCTTTATCCAAAGCAATGCTTTCTGTTTTGTGTTAAGAGACAAGGCGCTTCCGTTCACTTCATAATCGGAGGCTTTCGTGAGGCACGTAATACACCTTTTGCTGTTCATTACGAGAAAATACGCAATCATTTGCGTGAAACGGCCTTCAATTGCGCGAAGAGACATTCATGAGCGCGAAAGTACGAACATTTGCGCATAAATCAGATTCAATAACGATATTTGCATTTTAATCAACATTCAATAACACTTTTGGCATTCATAGACGTCATTCGGCATACAAAAAAGAGAAATATACTTTCATTTGCGCTAGCAGGCAAGTCATTAACACCATCTTGAATGACAATAGGGACAATAAACAAACATTAAAGTGAAAATACCATTTATTAACATTTCTGTCACACTGAAAGCAATTCAATAGAATTCCTGGACGGCCTTAGTGTGGATGAGACAAACATTAATACACTTGTACAAAAAATTACGCGTTCTTTAAATTCAATAAACAAAAAATGATTTTCAATTGAATAGTACCTATAGTACCTGAATTTTAATCTATCCTTCAATAACCTCTCTGTTTAAACATCTTGGCAGGTAGGTGTGCATTAAACGGTACCATTGAGCACATTTAGCTGCGGTGACGGTGTCGATGTTTCTGTGTAGAGCTTCAAGAAGTTGTTGTGTTGGAAAATCCCCTAGTGGGATTCTTCGGGCTCTTGCTTCATCTCTGTTGTCCATAAGTCTTTGGATTTCAGGACGGGAGATGTCGGCCTTGATGGCCGCTTTAAGACTGCTTATTGCCTGTTCCACGATGTTGAGGAAAGGGCTGTAGGGTGGAAGCATTTTAAGCTCTGTATTTGGGGTGGGAATGGTCGGGTTTTTGTGGGCCGGTGCTCCGTCATAAACAAAGATCACTGACTCGTCAGGATCTAAGTTCGTCCTCGCCTGTGCCAGGAAGTTGTTACATATAAAACGCTCAGCGTTCATTCCTCCCACAGCGGCTGACGAAAACACAAGTCCGTTTATGGGCGAAATTGCCATTGTCACGGTCAGGTTTCGTCCACGCTGACCGCACACTTCGCGGTACGCCCTCTCGCCTTGCCGCGCCCTACCGTGACTTCTGGCCGTCCAAATATTGTAGCCGCATTCGTCGACGAACACACAGTGACGGACTATGGCGTGATTCATAAACCAGTTGGCGTAATCGACTCGCTTGTTCAGCATGTCGGGTCTGTTTCTGTCAGCAGGGAGGGGTCTGACCAGTTTCACTCGGAACAGCATCCCGTCTAACGTTCTTGATAAAGTACGGTCATGTATCTCGGGTTTGGCTGGTAACCGTCTCCTTAATTCACTGTTTATTTGAGCAAGTGTGAGCAGACAGTTTTCGTTGATAATTTGCTCTAGACAGTCTCTCATTTCATCATCCACGCGCACGTTGTTTCTTCCACCTCTTGGTCTCTCCCGAATTCTGCCTTCTGTGATGTAACGCGCCACGATACCCCTTGCCGTTGATCGATTCACGCCCAACGTGTCTGCGACCAAAAGATAGTCTTCCTGCTCGTTCTCAAAAGCTCTAACGATTCTCTCTTTGTGTTCGAGAGGTATTCGATTTCTTCGAGGCATTTTGTATGTACATGTACCTGTACCAGTAGTCAAAAAACGCTCACGGAGAGAAATGAACAGGAAAAAATTTTCTGATCCTTTTATCCTATTTTGCACTTGACAAAGGTTACGTAACCTATCCAAAGGGTTGTACATACATGTACATATCATGGGCATCACACTGGCAATGAAAATTTCAGGCAAAATAGGTATTGTTCCATTGAAAATCGTTTTTTGTTTATTGAATTTAAAGAACACGTAATTGTTTGTACAAGTGCATTAATGTTTGTCTCATCCACACTAAGGCCGTCCAGGAATTCTATTGAATTGCTTTCAGTGTGACAGAAATGTTAATAAATGGTATTTTCACTTTAATGTTTGTTTATTGTCCCTATTGACATTCAAGATGGTGTTAATGACTTGCACACTAGCACAAATGAAAGTATATTTTTCTCTTTTGTATGCCAAATGACGCAAATGAATGCCCAAAGGTGTTATTGAATGTTGATTAAAATGCAAAAATCGCTATTGAATCTGACTTTTGCGCAAATGTTCGTATTTTCGCGCTAATGAATGTCTCTTCGCGTAATTGATCGCCGTTTCACGCAGATGATTGCGTATTTTCTCGTAATGAACAGCACTGAAAGTGTATTTCTTTACTCAGCACCGCAATCTCACTATCATGCGTGTTGGCCACACAGGGAAACCAATCAATGAACTATATTTTCCGGTTTTACAACACTAAAAGCTTCTTGTCGAGGTGGACCGCCTCATACAATATATATTACTCATCTATATTTGGCTCAACAGCTATAATTATGTCATGTTGAACTTTATACTTCTAAATACATGATGAACTTGGTCTCTCTTATTAGGGTCAAAGATAACTTATAAGAATTGTTTTTCAATAGCTTGTTATGTAATGTTTTTTCTTCCACTAAGCAAACCGACCGATCGCAAATTGGCACTACTCGCCAATGACGGGCTGGCCGCTGAACCCGGCTCGTAACCAGCGTATACTGTATTAACATTAAATGAAGTTTAATCAATATCCTTCAACAGTGTTACCGCAACTTTAGCATAAGAGGGATTATTCCGCCGAAATTAAAACCATAGGAGAGCCGGCGAGATGAAGCGTCTTACTTGTGTCATCAACGGATGACTTGAATGAAGTGCTAGATCACACGTTTTGCACGCAGTTGACAGTTTCGCCAAGCGTATAACGCGACCGGAATGGCTAAAACAAGAAAGAACTAATTATGAGAGAAGAAGCTCCTATGTATTGCCGTATATGACGTCAGGATGGTAACAGGATGTTTGGCTCGCAATCTTGCTACCACTGGTAACGGAGAGGACTGTGAGAAACTATGTGCTTCAGCTTATGGAACAGCTTCATGTAAAAAGTTAAGATGATGCTGTTTTGTTTGGTGCAAGCATAATAAGGTGGTTTTTAGCAACAACAGTGCAAGCGTCCATGCGTTAATATAGATCCTTATACGAAAGTGGCGCCCTTGTACACTGATTAAGCAGAAAAGTTAGAGACATTTAATAGGGAAAATACGTAAATAAATAGTTGAAACTGGAAATTTTGTTGCATGTTAAGATGTTGTGTACTGTACAACAAGTCCTTTCACTTTTTGAGAGCTGTTGCATGTGAAATATTAGGTCTTGGTCAAACGGTTCAACATGCATCTTCCAAAACTGTTGAATATGAGGTGCTAATGGGGTTAGTAATCAACTGACAGCTGACCATAAAAATAGTAGTTAACTGATATTTGGCCAAAAAATTAGTAATTAACTGAAAATGAAACGTTAACAGTTAACTGACATTTTATTAATTGTATTGAATACGATTGTTGATGTTTTAAACGCTGCATGCCCTGTTAACGGTATTCACTATTATTTGAGTCACTTCCGATGCAAAAGTGTCAGCCACGAGGGAGCGTTCATTGGACCTTGACCTCCGTGATGGCTTCGAGTGGCGTGGGCAAAGTAGCCTGCGGGGCAGGCACGGAAAGGGGAGGAGGAAGGGAGAGGAAGGAAGTCATGCAGACCTTCCAGCCCCATTTTATAACTATGTTGAACGTAAATTGACAAACACGAATTTCGAGTACTTTAATGACATAAATTAATTGTGTCGAATCAGAGCGTTCGACTGGGCCTTGATTGACATTTAATTAATTCTGACCAATCACGATTTTTGAGATGCCTGGCGAAAGTAAAATACGGCTGAAATATGCTCGTTGCTCGCGCTTGCGAATAATTTCTTCCATTTTCCCTCCCCTTTCTGCGCCTGCCACGCAGGCTATGATCAAAGTTATTTTAAGTTTTTATCGAGATGATGACAAAGGATCGGCATTCGAACGACGCGCGCGCCGTTTGACTTTGCAAGACACAATTCAGTGGACATAGTTTGTAAACATTTGACAGATGTATGGGAATTAAACAACAAGCGGTAAAGCTTGGACTCGGTGCGTTTGACTTGAAGTTGCTCCGATTAGATAATTAATTGTCCAGCACTTCGTAGTTTGACCTTGTTTGGCCTGACTTATATCACGTCAATAATTGATTACAGGTCGACAATACACAAGCCCTTTCGTAATGAGCAAGATTTCTGATTAATCTTAATTTAATTGTTTTTTTTTATAATTATTTTCATGTCCAGAAGCTGTAATTTATTTCTTGATTTGAGTAAGGCCACCCCCAAGGATGATTGACATAAGAAAAATTCGGGTTATGACGCAATAATTTTCGCTGTAAAAAGGAAAGTTAATAGCTAACTACGATTAGTAGATAACTGACAATTGGCCAAAAAAATAATACTGTAGTTAACTGACATTTGGACGAAAAATTAGTAGTTTACTGACAATTGGGTACCCCCATTAGCACCCTCGAATATGGCTTTGCTGTAAGACGGTTGAACAAGGTGGCCAAACGAATTCAACGTCGTTGTTCACACCTGAGAAAAAGGTGAGTTAAGCCCACATGCCACAATTACTCAACAAGGTTTCCCTATGCGTTTAACATATTGCATTCGAGGATGCACCCCTTTGTTGCAGGACTCAATCGCCGGATGGTGCACGTGATTAAAAAACCGCGGAAATTGGAAAATTTTCGTGCTAGAATTTTTTTTTCACCAATAATTGCCATCGACGGACCTTACGCTACTTATACCGTTATATCTTTTCGTCTTAGGCATAAACGTACAGATACCGAAAACGACAGGCGCTTTTAAATGGGGAGATGGCATCTGCTCCCCTTCTGGTTACGTCCGAAACGTAAAGTAAACATGTTTCTAGAAATATGATTTATTGCTCTGAGTAGAAGCTACAGAATTCAGTCATTCTCATACAAGTTCGATTTTTGACCATGGATGTCTCCATGGCGCAATCGGTTAGCGCGTTCGGCTGTTGACCGAAAGGTTGGTGGTTCGAATCCACCTGGGGACGAACGTTTTGCTTTTTCCAACGAAACATCGTTTAGTCCTGCAGATAAGTGTCAAATCAGGGGTGAGTACTGCACTTTGTGATAAAAGCATCAAATTCGGCATATTAATACTAGACATAATGGGAAACATTTTCAAGATTAGAGGCAATCAGGATATGCTCTGTGTCAGGCAGGAGAGGATGGTAAAAGTAGTGGGGTTAATTATTCAAAATGGCTGCCCCCCAGCTATACTTCTTTGGGGTGGAAACATACAGCATAATTGTCTAAAACAATGTCTGATTGTACAGCTCTGCTGAAATACGTTTAAAGAGTACAATAATGCTATCAAAATTGGTTTCTGAGAATGGAAAATTGAAAAGATACCTGTGAGGTCATGATTATGCAAATAAGAAATATTAATTAATTCACATTTGATGTTTGCATAGTTGTACCTTATTTTTTCATTACTATCGTCTCAACGTTTGTACGAGACAACTATAAATTGTTCGTTTTAACTGGTAAAAGAATTCAGGACACTGTATTATTTTTTTCCTGGGGGCTAGTAAATAGCCAGAAACACAAACACAAAAGAAAAAAAGGAAGTTGTATTGAATTAGGTTAGTTAAAGAGTCTTGACTTATTCAGTTAAAAAGTCTAAGTGCTACTGTTTGTCCTATTTTAAGATAACTATTTTTTATCCACTATACCAACCACAAGAGTAACTAAACAGCCACAAATACCTTTTGCAAATAATTGCATTGTATGAAGGGGATATGGTGGATACCGGTGGCCATCTTGGGTGTTACCTACATGTACAACTTACTTACTTAAAGCATGTGGAAACTTTTTGTATGCAGCTATGTGAATCCGGTACTTGTAGAAGAAAACATACTAAAACCACGTGTGCAGATTCATTCTTGCACATCAGGTTAGCACTCGCACTTTATGTATTGGTTCAAAAGGCATCACATCTAAGGTACAAAATTCTCGTAGCGCAAACCCTAGCTGCGCTGAATTGTGCGAATACTAAGGTTGCACCATAACGATTGCAATAACATTTCTGGTAGACGGAAGGAGTTCGACATCCTGACCTGGGATAGTCTGATCAATCCACCGTTACAGGACACTTCTGTTGGAAGTTAGACTTAAGGTAAGAAGTAAAAAATACTCTTTTGTATCCTAGAATTGCAACGAAGTACGTGTCCTTGGCTTACACTAAGATGAGACAATAATGCTTGACGTTGACAAACTATCGAGAGAGTTGTACTCTTAACGGATAATATGCTACTTCATACCGCAGACAGTGACTGGTTCCAAACGATGTTTGAAGTCAATATCGGCTGACAAAGTGGAATGCGGAAGGGAAGTTTACTCGGGTACTTTATGTATCTCGCGTACTTGAGTACGTCAAACAACAGATGCAATGCATGCACCATGTACTAGATGCAGCACCATGCCGTGTTTTGCGGAAAGAAGAAGATGCATAGCTAAATCGCTGTAGAGTATGCTCATTGATGCTACATGTTTGCATTGCATAGGCTTGCATAGACAGAGAGCACAATTGACAGCACCACACACAGACTAAATACTTCCAAGCTTAACGAATAAGAACTCATTGCTGCTTCCAATGTCTGATAACAATGTCAACAATGCAAGAAAAACGTTTTTCAGAGAGGATGTTAGAGAACATACTACTTCATCTGCACGAACGTCCCTTCCGTAACCCTCATTTAGACACTGACAGGAGACTAAGCTGGCTATTTGTGGGCCTGGTGCTCTTTTAGCGCTAAACTGTACAGTCCAACAAAATTCAGTTGCATTTAACATAAGGAATCAGTTAATCGAGAGCTGTAAAGGCTATAGACGAATGAGTAAATTTGCCAATGAAAATCTGTTTTAAAAGTTACCGTGCTTGTGTCGTTACTGTAGGTGACGTAAACTGATGAGAATAGGGAGTAAAAGGACAAATAACTGAATAAATAGCGTGTGTAGCAACGTGTTCCTGTACGTTCTTTTACTGCATCATAGTTCTGCCATGAAACAGTTAAACAGATAAGCTTGAAAGTGGTCAACGAAATTATTGAGGAGAAAGCGAAATTGTGGTTAAATGATTCGACCAGTGTAATTGAGTTGATTAGATATCTAATTTGCATAATTTTGACCTAAAATAAAACGATCCACTATTCAGTTAAGGAGGCTCGAAACAGTTTTGTTGGGCGCGCGCAGACTGGGTTCCAATTTTCCCGTGAGACTCAAAAATTAAAACAAACAAACAAAAATGGCGTCGCGCTCTCGTCTGGATTTAATATTTTGCGCCGGTCTTTCAAAAGCTGCGTGTAGGCAAGGTTGAAAACGACTGGAACTTAGGTGACAATTCACTTGAATCATGTCCTCTTCAATGTTATCAACGTGATCGTCAACTCAGCCGCATATGAAGCCCAGTAAGCTTATATTCAGAGGCTGTGCAACTGAACTGTGTGAGAGAGGACGGTGACCTCAAAACTCTCTTATCTCCAGTGAAATCGTATAAAGGCCCTAGAATAGTGGCCTTTTTACCATTAGTTTCTTTCTCTGGCTGTTTTGACCACGGAAGGCTTTTCTTCGTCCAGGTCGCAGGAAAAAAGTCTGGCGCCGTTTCCGTGCCAGGGCAAATTTTTTGCGAACTCCGATTCGTATTTCTGAGAAAACATTCCCATTTAGAAAAAAGACAAAAAAAACAAAAACAAAACAAAAACAAAAAACAGGCACACACACACACGTTTACAGTGTTGTTAGCAAAAACAATGTAGACTACACTAAAAGGTTTTTATTGTCTTCACATCATAAAATAACAGGGCAAGAATTTAAAACTAAAAGAAAAAATTAGTGTAACAAAATTAAACTTGCAGTGAGGGAAAAAAATACCTTGTGAAACAGACAGATTTTGACTCAATAAAGAGACTTATTCATGTCGAAATGTTGACAACCAGCCGCTACAAAGAAAATATTACAAACAATGAGGTGAACGATTCGCTTTCTATTTTGCAGAAGTGGTAGTTTCAATCTCAGTTTCACCGTAAATCTGTTTACTTGCGAAATAGCGTACAAGAGGATTTCAAAACAATTCATCGCGCGCTATATTTTTATCAGCAGTCGGCTCGCTAAAAACAAGTTAGTTTTTTCAAGTTAGTTTTCTGGGAAATACTCCACATTTCCGGATAAAAGAAGTGCTCTCTTATTTGCTTAATTAAGTGATAGTGCGATAATTTGGTGGTAATACGTTTTTTTTCCGTAATGCAATAAGAAAAACCGACCTGTAGAATAATTTCAAAACATTACCGCGCGCTATCTTTGTAAATTCGTTTGGTACGAAATACTCCAAATGTTCAGATAAAAGAAATGGTTTCTATCTTGCCGAACTGGTAATATTGATAATTTGACTGTTATTGGTTTTTCCTGGGGCGAAAGCAATTCTTCAAACCTTCAAAGCGGTTCTTTTTAAATTGAGTTTTGCTCAATCAATCGAACAGGTTTCATCAACAGAGAATTCTTGACAACATTAACACTTATCAAAGACCTTCAAAGGTAGTTTTGTCCTCGTTTCAATACATACCTCTACATAAGGGACTTCTTCAATGTATTGTTTTTATAGTCGGAAATGTTGTCGTTTTGTTAATTCTGTCCTTGTCCTCCTTTAAGACATACAATCCCAAAGTGGTGTCCATGTACGCGTTGCTCAATCCTGAAATCCGTTTGAAGGACAACCTTGCCTGATTGCAGTATTTTCGAAACTCCGTTGTTTTTAAGATTTTCGAGCACATTCCACTTTGGTAGAAGTACTTGCTCTCCATCGCATACGTTTCCAATCCTCGTTTAGGTTAAGAATCGTTGACAGGTAAATAATTGTACAGTGGTATAAACAGTAAGCTAACGTCCACCGCCGCTTTCGAAAACATGATATTTCTGAACGAACGCTGCGAACGTGTGCAAACATTTAGAGATAAGTTTAGTTTTCACGGAGTTCAAATAGGCTCTTCAGGCAGACGATAAATCAAAACAAGTACAGAAAGCAGCCTGTCTTAGGAGCATTAAGACAATCTTTGTTCCCAAGGTGTAAAAGAAGCATTAGTCGCCATTCTGAGCGAAGTGCCGATGAATTCACTTGAGATATAATCAATCTGCACGAGGAGAAAAACATTCCGCTATATTTGGTGCCAATGATCCAATGATTTGAAAACAAACGATGTAATGTTCTTCGACAAGCACCGATCCCGAGTCCACCCAAAACGTCACCTTTTCAAACGTAAAGAAAGTCATCAGGGCGAAAGAAATGCCCAACGAAATAAATCTGGAATAAACAGACTTGAAACCGCGTGCCGAGAGTGGCGTGACAATTTATTCGCATGCGCAATTGCCTATCTTGTCATGTCGAAAGTTTCAACATTTTGTAACTTAGGAAGAACATAATTTCGCTTCCGCTCGGTAAATTTCTTTGATTTTTTGCATGTTAACTCTTATATGCCCAAAGGGTTTTTCAAGCGAGATTAAAAAAATTCTGTCGTACGGGAGAAAAGTTAAAGGTAAATTCGTAAAAAAGTGTTTTTTGCTGAAAGTTTTCGACAGAATTTTCTTTAACTTAATCCTTAGGTAGCTTACTAGAATCAAAGGCCGTATGCAAAAATTAAAGAAATTTCACCGTCAAATTTTCAAGCAAACTCAGGATATCTCTATTTTATGGTCATACTTCGAAACCCAACTGCGTTGCCACGGCAACAAATTTCTTAAGGAATCTACAAAAAATTGACACTTTGATATTATCGTTATTTTGTGGCAAAATTTGATCATGATTGGCCAACTCTAACCTATATATGTTAACTCCCAAATATAATGCATCGAAAAAGACAAGAACCCATTCGAGCCACCTTAAATCAGCCCCAAAAATGCCAATGTTTTGTTTTGGTGGGATCATCAACAAGCAGACAAATAAAATGACAATTCGACACTACATCAAGTTATTTTTGCTTCATTTTTATTATAATAGTCTGATCGTCTGAATAGCGGCCATATTGAAAAAATTCCCCTCCCCCTTTCCCAGCTGCCACAGATCCTTTCCAGATTGCCTCTAATCTTTAAAACATTCCCTACGATACCTAGTATTAGTGTGCCAAGTTTCATGCTTTTATCATAAAATGCAGAATAATTTCACCTATCTGCTAAACTAGTTTTACAGTATAGTGTAAATATAGTTTTAGATGATTTAAATAATAACAAAAATAAAAGTAATATATGAAAACTAATTAGGGGTTAGTTAAAACACAATACGAAAACATCAACAATGCCTTCTGCAATCCACAAACTCCAAGCCAAAAATTTGGCTGGTAAAAATATTACGAAATATGACCCAAAATGAAACAAGAAAAAAAAACTTAATAACAAAGATAAGATCTGACGCTTAATATGAAAATCATTGTATATCAGTGAGTTATCCTATCTTACAGTGTAGTCTGGAAGCTGCATGCGCTATCATTGGTTATAAATTCATGCCTTATCAGTATAATACCGGTTTTTCCTTCTTTATTAATTTTGTTAAATATCATGTTTTTGTGGCTAATAGGTGGAGAAATTTCATAAATGCATAGTTTCCGTTGTGTACTCCATTTCACGTTCGCTTTTCACGCGGAAAGGCGCAGGTTCGATCCCTGCCGGAAACATTTATTTTTTAAATAGGTTTTTAATTTATTTCTGCATGTTTGTTAGTCCTTGAAGCTTTGAGATTTGAGTATATTTGCGTGGCAAAAACTTGCAATCGTAAAAAACGTTTTTTTTTACTATATGAGTATCATGAGGTTTGACTGTACAATTAAAAAAAACAAAAACAATGTAAAAACTGTCGCCATTTTGTCGACCTGGCCACTACTATCTCTTTGCTAAAAATTAACGCGCTATTTCATTTGAGAGAGAAGTGGAAAACGACTTGTTTTGTTAATTATACTCTCGTAAAGTTGTTGCCCCCTCCATCTAGGGCGCCGTAGCTCAGTTGGTTAGAGCGCCTGTCTCGTAAACAGGAGGTCATGAGTTCAAATCCTATTGGCCCTGAATGAGTTTTTTAGTTAATTTATTTTTTAACACTTGATTTCTAGGAAGTACTATCTCGTAATTAGTTTTTCCAATAAAGAGGTTTAAGTTCCAAATAAACTGTGGTGCTGCGTCCCTCGGTGGGGGGGGGGGGGGGGAAGGGAAGAAACACAAAAATTAGAATACATCAACTAAGGTGATCAAAGGCTGACGTTTCGAGTGTTAGCCTTTTGTCAGAGGGAATCAGGGATTTGTGGGTTGTATGTAGTTTATATGTAGAGCCCTGACGGTGGAGCTACCCTATGGGTGGAAACATCGTAATGTAAGAAAGAAAAAAAACAAGAATAAATCAATTCAATTCGACTGCAACACTAAATGTTCCAACCTTTGTACAGACTGGGCAACACTTACAAGTCTTATAAACGCAAAGCTATTGTTATGAAAGGGGCCGACAAAGGTGGCGAGGTATCCGTCTCGCGGTCCGAGATTTACCAACAAGAAGCTTTTCAGCAACTTTCCGACACAATTTTTTTATGCCAGCGTTGATAAAGATCTCACTATAGCCACCCACAAAATTGTCAAGGAGACTAGTCAGGATTCCCCTGCTAAACTAGAATTATCAGTTTGTACCACAGGCGTCCCAAACTCACGATTCGAGAAATCGATCGAATAAATGATTTATGTAAGCGTATGAATGATTTATGTAAGAGTATGAGTGATTTATGTATGCGTATCGAGTGGGACGTGACTACTTCAAGTGCGCGGTGTTGTGTTACAATTTAGGCCGTTGGAAATTTGCGCGCTCTGTAAGACTTTGTATGGAGTTTAAAATAACGTGGAATATAAGCGCTCGACGAAATAAAATATTACCTTCTTTTCAATAAAACATAGAAAATGTACCCACCTTTCTTGATTTCTGTTGTCCTTTTGGGCTATTTCATCGTTTTTGGGGGGTTTCGAGGTTTTTGTCGTAGCCTTCATAAGACGAAGTCAAGGCTGGACATAGCCATTTCGAACGAACCGTGCCGCGAGGCCGTTTTCTCGCCAAAATTCGAATCCGCAGCTTGATTTTCCCTTCCGACGTAAAGAAGGAAAGTTCATTTTTCTCCTCGTCTGGTCAGCTTGGAAAAATCTTCATCCTTTCCCCTCCAATTCGAACGATTTATGCATCACTACTGGAGCTTTCAGCTTTCCTGAGCACCTTGTTCCCGTCTTTTCGACTACGGCACAGTTGGAAATCAAACTTTGCAACCGCTCCAGCGTGACAACTGCGACTGACCGGACGGGTGCACAGTCAAAATTTCCCATTAAAAATCTTACTCTTTCCCCACGACCCCACGGGAGCATTTTGACGCCCCTTTGTAATGTAAGACTAATCGCGTGACAGATAAAGATAAAACAGGAAAATCGAATTCAAAAACCGTTTCCTTGCGCTCGGAAATTAATTGTAATCTACTCTTCATGCAATGGATATACATTATTTTCTGTTTAAATGGACATTAGTTGTCATTGTCATGCTTTGTCATGTTTTATTTGCTAAATGCGTCGGCCTGTTGTAATTATTGATGCTAGCACGCCGCAATGGAAATCCCTGGCTCATTGTCATTTTGTGCATGAACGTTAGAAATTGCTTTTTTATGCAGTTTTTACAGGAAGTCCCGGTAAATGCCCGGGTTGATGGTAAGCTGACGATTCTTAAGCCTCGTTGTTTGCGATTTATTATCTGAACGGTTTACATCAGTTAAAGGTGAGAAAAATCGTCTCGCGAACTCATATCCGTTTCTTTGCGCCGTGTTTGTAATTACTCTGCGATGGATATACAGTATCTCACTTCATATCGACATTAATTGTCATCATTTGTCTCTTTTCTATTTGGAAAATGCGTCGGTATATTGCCATTTTTGCCGCAAGTGCGATTGGTAATCCTTAGTTTGTTATCATTTTAATCATCCAAAATAGAAATTGCTATTTTTTAGTGAAGTTTTTCACAGGAACTTCCCGGAAATGGTTAATGTTTTGGTATTTCGACTTGCCGTTTTACGATGGTAATCACAAAGCTCTATTGTTATCAGAACGGGTTACATCAGTTAGAGGTGAGAAAAATTTAGGTGCAAACATTTCGTGGCAATCAGAACACAAACTTCGGATCAGGGAAAATTTTGTCTTTAATTTCCATTTAATGGTTGTCAGTGGTAGTCGCAAAATGTAAGGGTCAACACTACAATGAGCGTTTTAACACCGGGTCAAGCACAGATTGTGAGTGTGGCTTCTAGAGGCCATAACTTACTAATTACTGGCCAGGCTGGAACTGGAAAGTCGACCGTGGTTGAAGAGATCATATCAAATCTTAATGCTGTTGGTTTGAAGGTGGCAGTGGTATGTTCAAGCGGAATTGCGTGTACTGTGTATGAACCTGGAAAAGCATCTACCAAATAGAAAAAAGACAAATGATGACAATTAATGCCGATATGAAGTGAGATACTGTATATCCACAAACACGGCGCAAAGAAACGGATATGAGTTCGCGAGACGATTTTTCTCACCTTTAACTGATGTAAACCGTTCAGATAATAATAAATCGCAAACAACGAGGCTTAAGAATCGTCAGTTTACCATCAACCCGGGCATTTACCGGGACTTCCTGTGAAAACTGCATAAAGAAGCAATTTCTAACGTTAATGCACAAAATGACAACGAGCCAGGGATTTCCATTGCGGCGTGCTAGCATCAATAATTACAACAGGCCGACGCATTTAGCAAATAAAACATGACAAAGCATGACAATGACAACTAATGTCCATTTAAACAGAAAATAATGTATATCCATTGCATGAAGTGTAGATTACAATTAATTTCCGAGCGCAAAGAAACGGTTTTTGAATTCGATTTTCCTGTTTTCGCTTTATCTGTCACGCGCTTGGTCTTACATTACAAAGGGGCGTCAAAATGCTCAGGTGGGGTCGTGGGGAAAGAGTAAGATTTTTAATGGGAAATTTTGACTGTGCACCCGTCCGGTCAGTCGCAGTTGTCACGCTGGAGCGGTTGCAAAGTTTGATTTCCAACTGTGCCGTAGTCGAAAAGACGGGAACAAGGTGCTCAGGAAAGCTGAAAGCTCCAGTAGTGATGCATAAATCGTTCGAATTGGAGGGGAAAGGATGAAGTTTTTTTCCAAGCTGACCAGACGAGGAGAAAAATGAACTTTCCTTCTTTACGTCGGAAGGGAAAATCAAGCCGCAGATTCGAATTTTGGCGAGAAAACGGCCTCGCGGCACGGCTCGTTCGAAATGGCTATGTCCAGCCTTGACTTCGTCTTATGAAGGCTACGACAAAAACCTCGAAACCCCCCAAAAACGATGAAATAGCCCAAAAGGACAACAGAAATCAAGAAAGGTGAGTACATTTTCTTTATTTTATTGAAAAGAAGGTAATATTTTATTTCGTCGAGCTCTTATATTCCACGTTATTTTAAACTCCATACAAAGTCTTTATACAGAGCGCTCAAATTTCCAACGGCCTAAATTGTAACACAACACCGCGCACTTGAAGTAGTCACGTCCCACTCGATACGCATACATAAATCACTCATACGCTTACATAAATCATTTGCACGCCTACATAAGTCATTTATTCGATCGATTTCTCGAATCGTGAGTTTGGGACGCCTGTGTTTGTACTATTCAAAAATCCACTGTCACCTTACAGAACTTCACCTATTTTCTTTAAACCTAAAAGTTACAAACCAAACCACTCTGGCCTGGCAGTTGTTTCCGCTTGTAGTTGCCCTATCGAACCTCTTCCTTTGGGTGCTTGCAAGTAGTTTTTCACTTAAAAGCTCCTGATTATTTTTTGTATAGGCAATCATATATTTTTGTGAGCCCAGTAAGCAAATAAGAGACACGCTTAAATCTTATGTCATTGCAAATACATGTAGTTATAAGTAATTGAATTGGAAAATTTTAATTTCGAGTCCCTCGTTTTTTTTGTTTTGTTTTTCTTTGTTTTTTGTTGTTGTTTTGATTTGTTTTGATTTGTTTTGTTGTTTTTTGTTGCTTTCTTTTTTCTTTTTGGTTTTGATCTTAGCTGACAACGCAGTATTCTATTGATCAGGAGAGAAGATTAAGCCTCTTCACGAAGCCCCCCGCTCTACTTACAGTAACGATAGATGTGCACACTCGCTGCAAACTGTCACACCTTACTTTAATAGTAGGGGCCTGGAACCGAGTTAAAATTAATCATTTTTTAAAAAAATGAGGAATTCGCCACAGAGTCAAAAGTTACAACGTTTAACCACATTTCATGATTCAAATTTTCTAGTTGTGCAACCTAAGTTAAATAAAAGGATTAACTCGAACGCAACAATTTACGATGATTTGGCATTGCTCAAGGTAAATAAATTAAATTGAAAACAAAACAACGACAACGACAACAACTTTGCTGCGAAATGTGCAACTGTTTGAGCACCGTAGAGTTGGCCATGGTTGTAAAAAGGCAAAAGTGGTTCAGCTGTTAGATATGTGATGCAAATTTAGAATACGACGCAGTTCAGAAAGACGACAACTCGTTTTAGTTTTAAAGAACACATATTTCGGATGTTCAACATCCATCATCAGTTCTACAGAGCACAGCACAATTGTAACTATAAATATATATATATATATATATATATATATATATATATATATATATATATAAACAGTTAATAGTTGCCTCAGGCCAACAAAGAATGCCACTGCGTCAGGAGGATCAAAGATTCACAGTCCAAGCCTCACTGCATGGAATTAAAACTCGTTGAAGGAAAGCGAGGACGGACAACTTCTGACGATTGAAAAGTTAAAAAATTTAATAAAAAATAAAAACGTTTCGGTCAGTAGACCTTCATCAGTTACATGAAAAATTGAACTTATCAAATCAACCTTAAATAAGATTACAGAACAAAACAAGACGCAAAATACAATTCAACGCTATGAGTTACATAACCGGCGTGATTATAACAATACTAAAACAAGGATAAGTGACGCTAACATTCAACAATAAAAACAATGTAGTACAACGATTATATAACGAAAAAAGGAAAACTAAACAATTATACTAACAATTAAACGTAATTACAAGGTGTAGATAAAGGTACAACACTAGATAAATGAACGATACAAGGCAAAAATATAACAAAAAAAGACCGGAAATACGCTGCTATAAAAATAAATAACAAAAGATGACGGATAAGACTAAAAACTAAAAACCACTGATTTTCGAATTAGGTTTCGTAATCACAAGTCTGCTATGCTCACAAACACGCCGGGCCAGCAGAGGGCACGAAGCTGCACGCTCGGAAAAACTTTTGCGTCTTTTATCCGATAGAGCTCAAACTTTGCACAATGATAGAACTTTTTATTCCAAACAATCGTATCGTTTTTGTTTTTTCATTTTAACGGTTTTTGGCGGGAAAATGACGTCACAGTGCTAAAGGCAAATTTTCAATTGTCTCTTATGGCACAAAAAGTATATGATTCTGAAAGAACTCATTGAGATAAAGTGAAATGCGAAGAAATTATTGAAAAAGCTCGATCCGTCTTGAAGATATAAAGATCTGAATTTTATAAATGTTCTAAAAATAGTAACAAAATGGCGGAAAATTCAAACTTCCGAACTTTATATCTTCAAGACGGATCGAGCTTTTTCAATAATTTCTTCGCATTTCACTTTATCTCAATGAGTTCTTTCAGAATCATATACTTTTTGTGCCATAAGAGACAATTGAAAATTTGCCTTTAGCACTGTGACGTCATTTCCCCGCCAAAAACCGTTAAAATGAAAAAACAAAAACGATACGATTGTTTGGAATAAAAAGTTCTATCATTGTGCAAAGTTTGAGCTCTATCGGATAAAAGACGCAAAAGTTTTTCCGAGCGTGCAGCTTCGTGCCCTCTGCTGGCCCGGCGTGAAACAAAACAACTTGTGAAGTAGCAGTGCATTTCAACAAAACTTCACACATCTTAGATGATTTTTCGTTTCAATGTATTGATCAGGTGCAGGCCTCTAACAATTCGGATGAGATCGACAGGCTTTTAATTACAAAGGAGGCTTATTGGAGTGCTCAGCTGTTCTCTTTGGCACCCCATCGTTTAAATAAAAGAAAAGAATTTCATTCTAGGAATAGAATTTGTTATAATTAATTTTCTTTTTTGCGATTCTTTGTTTGCGATATATGGCCGTTCAAAGGCCCTTTTCTTGGATTTTGTCAGCCTCTTAGGTGTTGGGTATACTCAAAGGCCCTGTCCGGGGAACTTATTACGGTCATTGTTTAAGGGCCCCTCCAGGGATTTTGTTGTCTATCGGCCCTTTGGGGTTCCAGAGGCCTCGATTTGGGATTTTGGTATGATCCATGTTTGCGTAAACGTAGGTTGCTTTCCTTTTGACTGCCCTTTCTTTTGCCGCTTTGGAAATGTCATCTTTTTCGAATTAGTAGTTTTTAGTTTTTAGTCTTATCTGTCATCTTTTGTTATTTATTTTTATAGCAGCGTATTTCCGGTCTTTTTTTGTTATATTTTTGCCTTGTATCGTTCATTTATCTAGTGTTGTACCTGTATCTACACCTTGTAATTACGTTTAATTGTTAGTATTGTTTAGTTTTCCTTTTTTCGTTATATAATCGTTGTACTATATTGTTTTTATTTTTGAATGTTAGCGTCACTTATCCTTGTTTTAGTATTGTTATAATCACGCCGGTTATGTAACTCATAGCGTTGAATTGTATTTTGCGTCTTGTTTTGTTCTGTAATCTTATTTAAGGTTGATTTGATAAGTTCAATTTTTCATGTAACTGATGAAGGTCTACTGACCGAAACGTTTTTATTTTTTATTAAATTTTTTAACTTTTCAATCGTCAGAAGTTGTCCGTCCTCGCTTTCCTTCAACGAGTATATATATATTTATTAAAAACTGGACTAGGTATATTGGATTTCTACCATTCTGATTGGCTGAACGGAGCCAGGCTATCAGCTCATATACCTGCTGTGACCAAATATGGACAATGAACACTCAACAACAAAATGAACAAAGTGAGCTGGAAGTTTTTTCCTCGCCAGCAACCCGGCGAGAAAAATAGACAAGAAAAATCACTTGGCAGCGAATTTGAATTAAGCAGAAATTCCAACAGCGTCACTAACAGCGTCGTCTAACACAAGTCAAAATTGCTTGAAGAAACTGTGCAGAAAAAGAAATTAGAAATTTAAACATTGAGCGTTGTGTTTACAATTAATTTCTTTCATCGATCGTCACGTCGATCATTAAAATTGAACAAACGGTAGGTTTTATCAGGAAGCCTTTCCACTTCAAAATATCAAGACAAGACAAAATAAAACAGTGAAATGGAGCAGAAGTATTTAATAACAACTGTCACACATTCATGACGATTCGGTGCGAAAATCATGAAGCAGTCTAAACAAGTAAACAAACTACAGCTGCAAACTACCAAGAAGGCCGCAGGAAGGGCGAAAATGTTTTTCGGCTTTAGCACGCAAAATTGACACTGGTTTACCTGCACTCATTGTAGCTCTGTGTTCCAACAGGTCCAAATGCTCAGATAGAAATCGGATGCCATGTAAACGGAGTTGAATCGCTTTTCCAGTTGTTTGAATGCTGTTTTTACCATTCCGTCCGCAACCTCTAAACCGAGAACAACTGCATTTTGTGCTTTGCATTAAACAAACTATGATGGTGAATTCTAATGTTCCTCGCTACAGTAATCTTGCTTCTGAGCTGCATAGAAATTACTTCTTCAAGTTCAAATTGGTTCTGTCTTCATTTCGATCAAACACGCACATGATGGCTCCGTTGTGCGAACAGATTACAAACTTGTTCTGTTTCAACTCCAGCAGCTAATATGGTGAAATTGTACACGCTTCAATCCGCTTTGAACGATGTTTCGGGAAAAATCAAACATGTACCATATTTCAGAACCAATGATTAGAAGATTTTTTTCCCAAACTTGTGCCACTTCGTTCACTTTCGAGCAGTTTTCATTGATTCACTCAGCTTTGCAATGAAACGCTGCAACACTTCGCAAGGTTTTGGCGCCTTTTTCGTTTAGTCATGTGATCGATTCTTGCTCCCTTTTTATCCCTTTTCTCATTTTTCTCTTTCTTTCTTGATTTTTTTAACAAAAATAGTAGTTACGTTTTTAATAAAACAATTATTCTACTCGGGCTTGCCGGATATGAAATGATTATAACCAACTCGGCGCTACGCGCCTCGTTGGTTATCTATCATTTCATATCCAGCGCGCCCTCGTAGAATAATTGTTAAATATATATATGATGAGGCCCAGAAGGCCGAAACAGTACTGTCTGCAGTTAGATATATATATATATATATATATATATATATATATATATATATATATATATATATATATATGAAGAATATGAGCGAAACGTTTGCAACAATAGTGTTAAGATTAAATGTTTGAGCTGCTTATTCAGCGAGGGCCACTCCTATTCAATGTGTAAGGGTTATTTTATCTTAAGTTGAAAAACTGTAGGGGACGAGTCTAAGATGGAATATCTCAGCAAAATTCTCTATGTCATTCTTTGCGGCACAGTGTGGACAATACGACTATACAACTCCGTATATTTATGAGTGTGACAGGTAGAAGTAGACATAGTCTCAATTTCCAATATTAAACGTCTAGAAGAAGGAATAATCATTGCAAGAACTATTTGTTTTCTCATTCTAATGAGAATATTGAGTTACCTTTCAAGATAACTCACGATAACCTAAGAGCTGTACAAAAACGATTTTCCGCAGTTATGCCAAGTTTCAACGTTAGACATGAAAACCTTCGTATCCGAACGTTACATCGTACAGAAATGCAATTACTGTTACATACATTTCATTTCTGAATATAGAAGATTCTATCAAAAATAAAATATTTTTGTGGTTGTGGTGCGTGATTGTTTCTGTGTTTGAATGCTTACTTCGCTGTAGTAATTACCTAGGAAGTTTGCAAATTAGCCTTTCAATACAGGACCACTGAGTTTCAGAACTCGTCACTTCTTCGAATCGTAGCCACGTAATCATCATGACAGGATTCATGCGACTTTGAAATTCGCAGCAGGGTATGGGTCCCAATTTCCGGTAACGTTGTTAGGAAGGTTAAAACGTCTGTCAATAAAGTGTACTTTGCGGTTATTGAGTTATCGTCGTGGTTTACTTTGCGGTCTGTAGATATCTCATGCATGTCACAGCATTACTTATTTTAAAAGCAATACCAGACTCCTGTACATATATGGAAAGCATGCAGTTAAAAAAGTTAATATTTTGGAGACTATATAAGGTAAACATTGGTTGTATCGCGCGAAAATCAAAGGTTAGCGAGATCGTCGAATGTGGCCTCCATATTGTCTTCGGCTCTAGCGGGTTTTCGTGCCTTCCCTTTATCGGGACATGATTTGGTACGCTGTTTCGACTGAATGGAGCAGCCGACCTAGGCAATTCAGTGCAGGATCGCACTGGCGCGCAGGATCTCACTGATCAAAATGGCGCGCGTGTTTATAATCCATCGTGGCTTGGATCGACTCGAAAGAAGGATATGGTCCTTGTGTCGACGCTTTTCGGGATAATGGCTCGTCGATTCGGGCAAAGAATCCCAATGAAGAAAAATTGATGTCCTCCGTGGAGCTCAAGGCCATCAAGCAGATCATAAATTCCCTCCCGATCACTGAAGAAATGGCTGGAATAAGTCAATTTCCCGCCTCGTTTCCCGAGACACCTCCATCGACTCCATCTCCACGATCATCGCCAGCAGCGGCTGATGGCTCATCTAGTAAATTGGCGTCCAGCAAAGCTTATACTCTGTTCAAAGAAGCATCGAAACTGGAAATTTCCACCACTGGTCCGCGAATACACATGAAACATGCCGTCGCCAATGACTGTTTACATGACTTGAAAGATCAATGTCTTTGATCTCGGGAAGATCTTTAGTTATGGCTTTCTGTATTGCTCACGAGAACACAAGGATTTCGTTAAAGACGTGTTTTCCACTGATCTCGACACCGTAGCCGAGAAGCAAGGAATAGAAAAGGCCTTTGTAACGATGTTGAGCGATGACCTGAATCAGAAGTATGTGGACTGTGCCAGAATGGATCCAGCTGCATTTAAAGTTAAGCACAAAAATGCCCAATACATCACAGGTAACCAAAGCGTAATATGAGAGTTTGAATGGAGCTGAAATTCGATCGAAAATAATCGGCGGTTTTCCGCCGAAAATACATTAAAATCAAAGTCAAGTTTTAAAAAACCTTACCTGTTGTGTGTTTGCTGTGTTTTTATCGCTTTTCCGAGCTTCCGGAGGCCGTTTTGGGCGATTTTCTGCTTAACGGTCGACGCGACGGCATGTCACGTACTAAAGACAGCTAAAGGTAGGAAAACGGGAATTCAAAATTGCCAACCGACACTCGAGGTCCCGATCAAAATACCCGCTAAAAATCGATTCAATCTAAAGTCAGCGCTTTAAAAACCACAACACATTTCAAAAAGGATAAATCTCCTACCTTTCTATGTGATTCAATCGTCAATTAGTTTATCTCTCGAAGTACAGCCCTGCATTAAAAACGAACTAACTTTTCGAAATCGCCGCCATCACAAGCTTGTAAGGAAAAGAGGGTCAAAACTAACGGTCAAGCCTGGGACAAAGCGCCAAATTTCGCTCCACCGGGGAACGACTTGAGTGACTTCTATGTCGCCAAATGCCAAACTCACCCCCTCTCCGGTAAATCAAGTGTTGTACCGCTCAAATTTCGGCGGGAAATCGTGCGCGGGTCGCATTCAGGTATAAAACTTGACTTACCAGAGAGAGGGTGAGTTTGGCATTTGGCGACATAGAAGTCACTCAAGTCGTCCCCTGGTGGAGCGAAATTTGGCGCTTTGTCCCAGGCTTGACCGTTAGTTTTGACCCTCTTTTCCTTACAAGCTTGTGATGGCGGCGATTTCGAAAAGTTAGTTCGTTTTTAATGCAGGGCTGTACTTCGAGAGATAAACTAATTGACGATTGAATCACATAGAAAGGTAGGAGATTTATCCTTTTTGAAATGTGTTGTGGTTTTTAAAGCGCTGACTTTAGATTGAATCGATTTTTCGCGGGTATTTTGATCGGGACCTCGAGTGTCGGTTGGCAATTTTGAATTCCCGTTTTCCTACCTTTAGCTGTCTTTAGTACATGACATGCCGTCGCGTCGACCGTTAAGCAGAAAATCGCCCAAAACGGCCTCCGGAAGCTCGGAAAAGCGATAAAAACACAGCAAACACACAACAGGTAAGGTTTTTTAAAACTTTACTTTGATTTTAATGTATTTTCGGCGGAAAACCGCCGATTATTTTCGATCGAATTTCAGCTCCATACAAACTCTCATATTACGCTTTGGTTACCTGTGAATACATTTGAACATTGGTCGCAATGGGGTAAGTTTTTCTTTACGTGCATTTATTGTCATTATATTTGATTGAGAAGTTGGCCTAGGAATGATGATGGAGATGCATATACTGAGCCTTTTTATACATTGAAGCTTAAGCTTAAATTTTATCCCAATGTGTAATTTTGAAAGATTTTACAATGCAAGAATTCCATACAGCTGTTTAAAAGCAGTTTCATCTCAGCTGATTTTTTTATTGTTAGTAAATTTTTACTTCTTATCAGAGTCAAATTACTCTTGCTATCAAGGCAAGGGGTGGAGCTAGTGGAATGGGGGCTATAGTTAGCTGTTACTGATCCTCGACTTGTTCTATGAATTAACCAATTAAAGGTAGAATAAATGATAAAAAATAATCTCTTCCATTGTACCTTTTAAAATTTTGTTAACAGCTCAAATAAATGATCACTGAGTAGTTCCAAAAAATGTCCTTACTGACCATCATGTAAAATTTTTTTGTTTTGTTTTGCACCCTCCCCCAGAAAATTTTAATCTAGCTTCATACTTTAAAGTTTTCCTCCAAACATTTAGATTTTAAGACTCCCATCCCCTTAGGAATTTCTAGTGATCTGGCATGACCTTCTATGGGGGGAGGGGGGAGGGGTGGATACTTTCTGGAACCACACACTCTGATTTTTTTTCATTACCTTTTTGAAAGAAATTGACAGGGACTGTTGCTAACCACAAACGAGATATGAACCCAGAAAGATCTGGTATTTTCTGTGACAAGAAGAATCTACAAAATAAGGCCCCTTGCTGATGAACTCCGTGGCTCAACAGAATAAGTTTGAAGGCAGCTGTGATCTGGCAAATGCATGGAAGCCGTTTGCATTAGGGGTTCTACAATTCAACCTTAACCGACATGGAAGACCCCTTGCAGGTATTTCTGTATTTTATATTTGCTATGCTGTATGCATGCAAACATTGAGCTTCAAATTTAGTTAATTTATGAAAAACTATGTTAAATTGAAAGCAGTTTTGTGAGATTCGCAAACATCCTTTCTGAAGACAATCCCAATATTTTAAATACATGATTATATTTTTTTCAGTCAATTTTTTGTCATTCTGCCATACTTAAGGCCATTTAAATGGTTTTGATTATAATATTTCCAGAGGTTATCACGACACAATAGTTGGACTGTTAGTGTTCAAACAGTTTCAATTCTACAGACCTGTTCAAGTGAATCCAATGCTGAGGAATCATAATGTCAAGTAAGTTAAAACCATTTAAACAGCTCTTATTAATAAATTTC
The DNA here is from genome assembly GCA_964030785.1 of Siderastrea siderea. Classification (NCBI taxonomy): domain Eukaryota; kingdom Metazoa; phylum Cnidaria; class Anthozoa; order Scleractinia; family Rhizangiidae; genus Siderastrea; species Siderastrea siderea. The sequence goes on from OZ034972.1 coordinate 965,860, forward strand.
TCGACAACAGGGAGGGAACAAGTCTCTGTTGGTGTTGTGCCAATGATGGAAGCAGCAGGGAAGGGCCTCGGTGGTGCCCAGAGTGTACTTGCTGTCATTCCCATTGCCTTTGCTAACTGTGTAGATAAAAAGGTTTTGCTTTTCAGTGATCTCCCACCATTTTGTGCTGTGGTACCTCTCTTAATTTGTGCTTATTCAAAATACAACCCCTTATACATTCGTATTCTGACTCCTCTGTTGTTATATATTGGTATGGTTATTTTACTCGCACAGAACTCATAAACACATTTGTATGCTAGCTGTTACAATGTAATTCCGCGTGCATAAAGAGACTTCAGGTATATCCTGTACATGTACTATTTACATGAGAAAACTGCCATCTGACTTGGTTTTTGATTGGTTCCATGATATTTTGTTTTATCATAAGTGTTACAAGTAGTTTGCATTTCCGGTTATTGTAGCTTCCGGTGCGTAGACACGTGTAATGCAGGAACTTTCAATCAAGTAAACATACTTTGCTTCTCTCTAAAATGGCGTGTTTGGTCGTGTACAATACAATAATAAGTGCAACTGAATCAGAATTAAAAGTTGATTACTTGCATCCCATCAATTCAAACAAGGAGCTTTAATTGTGGGATCGATGCCTAAAGGGGCTGGTTGGTCCTTGGGACTATATAGCTTCCTCTTATGTGCTGACTTTTTTTTTTCATGATTACCAATCTTTCTCACAGTTGTAAATCATACAAATAAATATGGATTTTTTTTCAGGAGCGAAGTGAAAAAGTTGATCATTAGGCTGAAGACTGAAGGTCTGATTGTTGATGGCAAACATTACGGCGTTGAATTTAAAGGTAACTATGAACAGTATGGTTAAGATGAAAAACTGAAAAATTGAAGGCTCACTTCTAGTGAAATGTGGAGCTTCAGAGACTGTTTGGACATCCTGAAGCAGCAGAGGAGCTTGGCCTATTTCAGGCTGCACTCTGTGAGAAACAACTTTCTCCAGGTGCTTCTTGGGACAAAAATCTGACAGAAATGTAAGTTTATTTTATATGTATTACAGGTGTTTGTTTTGACACATGGAACTTATTACCCACTTGGAGACTGTTTGGGCATCCTGAAGCAGCAGAGGAGCTTGGCCTATTTCAGGCTGCACTCTGTGCGAAACAATTTTCTCCAGGTGCTTCTCGGGACAAAAATTTGACACAGGAATGTAAGTTTATTTTATATGTGTTACATGCATTTATGTTTTGACACATGGATCCTGAAGCAGCAGAGGAGCTTGGCTTATTTCAGGATGCACTCTGTGAGAAACAATTTTCTCCAGGTGCTTCTCGGGAAAAAAATTTGACACAGGAATGTAAGTTTATTTTATATGTGTTACATGTATATATACGTTTTGACACACAGTACTTCTTGCCCAGTCAGAAAATGAATTTGAGTCAAGAGGTATAACAATGAGTTCATTGGGTTCCTGGTTATTTTATCAAAGTATTGCACAAAGTTAAGACAAGAAGATTTCAAATAATTTACAATTTGTGACTTTTTAAATGCTTAAAATAAAAGAGTAGCACGGCCTTTTAGCCTTGACTATTATTTTTCTCCAGGTGTCTAACTCTAAAGGAGCTTTTAACAGGTGATTCAGAAGTCTATCTCATTTAAAAAAACAACCAATACTAACTAGTTGGTCTTAGAATTTTTGAATCGTTTATCGTTTATGTAACCTTGGTTGAAGTATTCACACTGGTGACTCCAAAGACTACAACCTTAGAGAATATCAGCAGGAAATTGTATATATCTGCAGCTGTACACTGTACATTATGATTTGTTAGTTATCCGTAAATTTTTAAATTTGTACCTCACACAATGGATTTTAGGATCGATAATGATATTGATTGAGGCCAGGACAAAAAGGGGCTAATTACATTATTGTACATTATAGTGATCAGTGTGAATTTGCATTTCATTTTAAGAAATAAATTATAAAACTACCAACAATTCTAAAGCGAGTGATGTTTTTGTTTCTGGATCACCCTTTTACCAGAAAATGAAGACGAATATTAAAATAAATCAGAAAACTGAGAATTAGTCACTGCAGTGACTATTCCACACTATTTTCATCAAAATATGGCATGCACTTCTGCTACAACTCAGAAGCCTTTTAATACTCCCCTCATCCCTGTTTTCCTTTTATAACTGTGCATCTGCTACGTAAACTTGCACAGTTAAAATGCCATTGGAGAAAGTGTCAAACAGGGATCCATATAAATTCACATTCTATTGTCACACACCAATGTTTATTTCTGACTGGACAGAGCTTCTTGGCAGTTGTTTTTGTTTGGCAGCTTTAAGAGCAGCACGGCTGGACAGTTGGTGAGCGTTAACACTGTTGGCTATTTCAGTTTTACCATTAAAGGCTTTTGACAAATGGAGGGGTAACAAATGACTGATCTGACATTGCTTTGTGAACATCATCAATGTCGTAGGTCTTGAATGACATACACATTGCTTTCTCTTTACGCATAGTGGTTTCAGGTGATTGTGTAACTTTACACTATTCAGTTTAGCACTTCCAACCCTTTTCAGTAGATGGCCGGAGAGGTGAAGGTGTACATTGGTAAATGTAAAGAAGAACCAGAAAAGAAAAACAGATGTGTTATTATTATTATTATTATTATTATTATTATTATTATTTCTATTATTATTTTAATTTTTAACCATTTGACTAAATTAAGATTAGCAGGCATGCCCAGAGAAGCTACTCCAGCGGTTTAACCCCACCCCCACTAAAACAAATAAATACAACCCTTGTTGGGTTAGACCCGACTGGGTGGCAAAAATCGAGCCTATAACATTTACCTCTACCCTCCAATATGACCTTAATCAACAACAACCCTCCTACACTTCTGTGCTGTAATTATACCCAGAGTTGGCCATTTTTCTTTTTGTTTTGCTGAAATACCAGACCTTTCAAATCAAGCATTATTAGGGGTGTAGCACCTGGGCACCTTCAGCAGTGAAATCCAAAGGTTGATACGGCAATTTAATTTTTCACAATACTGCCCTGATTAATCATGATGCAATCTTAACTGTGAAGGGGTCTATTAAGTCCAGAATACAGTAAATTTGCAAATAAAAGCCCCTCCCAAAATGAGCCCCTCCCAAATGATCCTTCCGATAATAAGCCCCTCCTCCCCCTCCCCCTGAAGTTTACCTGATTAATGGTACCAAGGTGGCGTTACATTCTGTTTTTAGGGTCAAACCCCAGCCATTTGGAAACAAATAATCACAATACGTCTCCCGCAATAAAGCTCCTTAACTTGTGAAATCAAAGAGACTACAAACTGTCAGGGGAAGTCGAGCGAGGAGAACGCGCGAGCGCTTGGTTAAGTCGCTTGTCGCGTGGCCCCAACGTGGGAGGCTAATTCCGAACGCGCTCGTATATTCTCGCTTGATTGTGTCAGCGTAGGAAGAGGGACTGCTTGTAGTCTAAAATATAAGGCCTAGGACTTATATTCGGAATTTTACTAAGAAGAGGAATTTCCGATTGCTTAACACGCGAACGCGCGCGAAATTCCACACTTTACACTCTATTTTATAAGAACGCGTATAATTTGGCTGAGCCTGAGGATGTTCTTATTTTAGCCCATACATTTTCTTAAATTTTGGGGCAAATCTCAGTCTCAAAGTTCTTAAAAAATGGTTCTTATCTATGAAAAAAGAGTGTACCCTATCGTGGTCGCGTGCCTCGTTTCTCCCAAGTATATTCACATGTCCGTCGTCAATTTCCACTTGCATTGCGAAGTACCCCTCCATAGAGAGTTCAAAACCTACTTACCAGGTACACAAGGATTGTGTGCAGAGTTCTACACTCCACTAGTTCTGAAAACCACTCCAAATACTGAACACGCTTTCGCAGAAGTCGGGAATACACTTTTGCAGCTTGCTTATCTCCAAGAAAAAAGTCTGCTTTCCGGTACGTCATTTCCAGGGAGCTTTTATTTTGTTAACGTGTTTTTCCAAAGCATTTCGCATTCTAAATAGCTTTCTGCACAGGGTGCAAAACGTCCCGTAGATTTCAGCGATATTCAGGAGTGAGCTGTGAAAGGCCAAGTTTTTCTTAGTTGTCTTCTAACTTTGTCACTGATTACTAAGAACTCAAAACAAAGAAGCATTTTTACCAATTTAGTATTCGCAGAGTCGAAGTTTCATAGCTTTCCGTATAAAAAGTCAGCCGAGTTATCACTTTGAGCCGCTTCCGAGTAAGAATGATGGTGGTGAACGAACTGAACTGAAAAGAAATTTTATAAGTGTAAAGAAGATCCTCGCGGTTATTAACGCAACTTATGCAGTTGCGAAAAGAAGGCCTGAAAAAATCAGGCTCGCCGGGATTCGAACCCTGACCTCTGTGATACCGGTGCAGCGCTCTAACCAACTGAGCTAACAAGCCAACTGGGAGCTGGTCATTAAATTGGTTCGTAATATACCCAGGAAAGATGAAGATGAAATTATGAATATATGAAACTCATATATTTGAACTGCGGAATGAAGAAATAAGTGGAAAGAAGTTCCTCGCAGTTATTAACGCAACTTATGCAGTTGCGAACAGAAAGCCTGAAAAAATCAGGCTTGCCGGGATTCGAACCCTGACCTCTGCGATACCGGTACAGCGCTCTAACCAACTGAGCTAACAAGCCAACTGGGAGCTTGGTTAGAGCGCTGCACCGGTATCGCAGATTCACAGTTGGCTAGTAAATGCTAATATATTCAAAGTAATGCGCAATGCATTCCTCCGTGATTTTTACTTTTCGTTGTAATCTACAGTGCAACAAAGAACAAAGACACTAGATAAAAATCACGAAGCAATGAATTACGCGTTCCTTTGAATCTATTAGCATTTACTTGCCAACTGTAAATTTGTAACGCAAGCTTTTCCGTTAGTTAATACGTCTTCTTTAACGTTAAATCTGAAAGTGTTCCAGTGAATCAATGTTAATAGGACTCAGTACTAAAATTGGTCACATCGTCAAGAGGCGTGTTTAATGTTTTAAAAAAACCTATCGAGCCGTTCTTAAGATTCTCGCAAAAGCGCTCCAATTCAAAAATTATTACAAAATTATTACGCCAATGATCTCAGAAAAACAATTCGTTCTCGAAATCGCGAACACCAGTTTCAAAAAAACTTTCTAGGCGTAAAATAGTAAGTAAAAGTCACATTTTAACAGTATTTTCTAGCCATTTTATCAAAGCATTGATTATTTTTCGGTGCATTTACTATTACCACACAAAAACTAAGGTTGACAATGCTTTTGCGATTTACTTCAAAACAAACATACAGAATTCTTTTAGTTCTTCTATATCGTGTTTGCCATACACCAAAGTTTAAGTTCTTGGTATTTCCTTTTCAAAGTGAAATCTGGATCGCGCAAAATTTCAATTCTACTGTTTTCGAGGATTTTTGTTTATCGTTGTCATGGAAATATCGATTTTCACAAAGTGTAAACCACGCTAAAGTTCAATCCAAAGCTAACAAGTATTGCAAATTTCACGTTGATCCGACAAGATGAAGACTGTCTAAGAGCCGATTTAAAAAGTGAGCTATGGTCCCAAAAAAACTGTATCGAAACACCTTAAATAAATCTTCACCCTAGTTGGAGATTTTGGTCACGTGATCTGCTGTGTGCCAGAATCTTCTCCCGAGCCACCGCCATATTGAAAGCTGAGAAGATCCTGAGGACGAGGTTAGGGCCAATGTAGCAGAAGCTTTCGAATTGGTAACCTGCGACCGGGCGTTTTTTTAATGCCTTTTTTTGAAGACGCTACCGTCTTCCGAGCGCTTTAAAAAAGAAAAAAAAGCACGCCTGATCGCAGGTTATCGAGTTGGCCACTGTAATAAGTGGAGGATCAAACAAATGATAATACACTTAATTATTATTGTACCTACCACGATGACCAATAACCACCTTTTTCACGACACAAGAGTGTTTCCATCCAAAAGCCACAAAATTTGAGTGTAATACCACCTTATGCAAGAGAATAAAGCAACTAGCCAGCATGAAGATTTGTCTTGGAATCGTAAGTCCGTCAAGCAGAAGTCACCACAAATACCAAAATGCACTTCTGTCTCCAAGACAGATAAAACTTGAGAGAGCTTGCGTTGTCGACACTCGTGAAAAGAAACGGACGAGGGTAGAGAGACTTTAGTAGAAGGAAAGTGTCTGCCACCAGCATCAGAAACATTGAATGATACCATTCTTGTTAGGTCTAACTATGGCAAGGTAATAAGAAAACGAGGCCTCCATTGGCTGAAAAACTGCATATATGTCACGGTGCCACTGGAATGAAAAGATCAGAGCAGCTATAATCTGATGCAAATGATACGAACTATCCCAAATCCCACTGTAGCTCAGCAAACTGAACTTGCAGAAAGAAAGACGGCGCTTCATAGCCCTCGGACAACGCCATTGGGCACCTTAGTAAACTCCCCAGCACTGAGATGTTGTATTTCTCGTTTATGGGTAAATGATCGTGAAACAGAAACAAATAACCAATAAGCTCCAATAGATAGTCTGGGATGATCTTGAGTAAAGTCAAATCTGTTAAACCCGCTTTTCTCTACAGAGCAAATCAAAAGAAAAATAGAAATTAAAAAAAAAAATGTTTTGAACCACAAAATTTTTGTCGTCTTTCAAATTAGATATACCCAGTGCATGTTTCTCTTCAGTCGGAGAGAAAACAGAAACAATGTTTTACTAACATAAAATGGTAAGGTAGGCATATATCAGACGCCTCCGTGGCCCAATGGATAAGGCGTCGGCCTCCTAAGCCGAAGATTGCGGGTTCGAATCCCGTCGGTGGTGACCCTTTTTCCTTTTCACAAAGTAATGTGCCCTCAATTGGCACACTGTCTTGACAGGGTGCTAGATTCACCTTTGACACCTAAATAAAGTTATTATTATTATTATTATTATTATTATTATTATTATTATTATTATTATTATTATTATTGTTATTATTATTATTGATATATTTTTAAATTTCAGTCGTGTAACCCAGCGAAATCCAATTTCAATTGAGTAATGCATTCTGTCAGGGAAAAATTTTCGATCTTTCCACAACAATCTGGGTAATGTGGATAATATTTGTGGGAGTCGGTCGATTGTTGTATGTTTGATAAAAGAAGGTTCCCATTTCTTTCAAACTATTGAAGTATCGTTGACTATTTAAAAGTTGTGTTTCAGATATCGTAGAAAATTGTTTAGTCTGGAGTGCACTATAATAGTTTTGAAATCCAGAAACAGTTTGCAATTTAGAAACAAAAGTTGACTTAAGTTTGCCGAATTTCAGCTATCCAGCCAGTGACAAAGTGTCTTTTGCAATGATCTGGCAAGACTATTCCCATGAAAATAAATTGCCCCCCCCCCCCCCCCCACAAAGACACACCGTCAAATAATTGGGCTTTCTGAGATCTCCAAGTAACTTGCTCAACATTTCATGAAACAGATTATGATTGTTCTACAACTGGTGCGGTATCCAGGATTCGAACGGCAGTAATATTGTGCTCTGTTATTTTGGGTTGAAAAAAAAGTGAAAAATGTTTGATTAAAAACTATATATACACTTCATTCACTCTTTTCACTTAGTGACTGTCGCAAGGACATGACATTTCTGCGCAATCCTCGGGCCCAAAAAGGGGGTGGATGCATCCCCATAAGGTTTTTCTTGAATGAATTTTTCCAAGATGAATAATTATCTAGGATTGCCGTTTTCAGTAGCTGTGCACATATCCCTTAGACACATTTTGACATAACATTGGTGATAATTGGTTGCTATCGTTACAAGTTACGACGTCATACGTAGCAGGTAGTCAAGCCTTTTTTTAAGAAAAATGCACGTTTTTACCCCCTTTTAATTGAAAAATGCAAAAAATGTCAACAAACAGCAGCAAAATGTTTAATTATTTCATATTGTACATGTCCGGCATCAAAAAGGTCCAATTTTTAAAGTTTTTTAACAATTTTTAATTTTCGGTAAAATCCAAGATAGCACCAAATATGGCGGCTATCTTGGATGACGTCACAGGCCCCCCAGCAGCGCGGCAACCCATAATATGTACCTCATCTAGCAGAGCACTTTGGATGCAGAGGTCCACACGATGCGCAAATAAACCGCACTGGTTCGGTATTGCCGGATCTCTCACTGCACGAAAAGACGGATTTACCGAGCTTTGCAACTGAAGTAAATATGTAGCAAATTTAGGGCTCTAAATTTGTCACAAATTTGCACAGGCGGCATTGTCGAAGCAAAGACACACACTTGCTCCTGCTGAAATTAGGCGCAAATGTAACGTAAACACGAAGTTTGCATCAGATTTGTGTCAGTTTTGCCACCAAGGTAAATTTTCAAATTTCACATTTATTTGCTGTAGTTTTGCTACCCTTAAAAATCAATACTTTTACGGAGTCCATAAATCTAAGCAAACACGGTGAAAACCAACTTATTTGCATCAAATTACCATCACTTTTACTTGAGTGGCAAATAAACAAATTTGCATTACTTATTCTCACTTTTACTATTATAGCAACTGTGCCTATTTGCACCAACTTTACGCCAAGGTCAAATCAGGAAATTTAGGTTTATTTACCCCATATTTACTAAAGGAGCAAACATACTCATCTCCGAACACGCAAACAAGTGGCGCAAATCAAAGTACTGTCACATTTACTTGAGTAGCAAATAAACAAATTTGGATATCTTCACTTACATTTGCTATCATTATGGCAATTCTGTTTATTTGCACCAACTTTACACCAAGTCAGCAAATTTAGGTTTATTTACCCCAGAAGCAAATATGGAGCAAATATAACCATTTCCATTTTCGCCAACCTACTCTTTTTTTTTATGAAACCCGAAGATTTTCAAGTCATATTTAGTGTACTGTTAATCAGCAAATTTGTCCTAAACAATACTTTTTGACCTCTGCAAGAAAGTGCACAAGTATATAAATCATGGCTGAAAACGTACTTAAAATGGCGAATTATTTCCCTCCAAACAAATTGCAAATCTTAGTAGTTTTCGTTCTCACATTGGATAATTCGGTCTTGAACGCGGTCAATCAAACGCACTATGGGATTCCAATGGGATAATGATCACGCGCGCGTCATGTTTTCACGCCACACGCAATTTTCGCGCCCGCTCGCGTGTCCTTTGTGCTAATCAACCCCTAGTGGATTTTGGAGGTGGATTCATTAGAAGAACAAAGAAAAATGTTTTCTATGCCAGAGGGGCTTTGAATATTACATATCCCAGAAGTGCCCAGACATACAATGATTCAAGAACTCCACGATGTTTGAATTAGCAAGGATGCACAACATTTGCTTAACATTTTGTCTCAATCTGGTAATTATGTTGCATATTTCACAACATTTTCCTAAATCTTTTCGTCTCGAAATGCTTATTATGTTGCATATCCCAAAAGTGCTCGGGCATATGGTGATGCTAGGACTCCAAGCTGAGTCAGCCAGAAAGGATATTCAACATATCCAAAATTTTGCCGCTGAACCGGGTAAGGTTTTTGGCCTCTCTGTCCTGTACAGGGTATATAATTTTATGGGAGTTTGTCCCAAACAGGGTATGAACGCGTCCTAAACAAGGTATGGCTGCACGATTGTCACCGTTGTCACTTATACATAGCCAGTCATAGATCGGAAACCTGACGTTTGCCGCCCAGTCTCTAAAATACTGTAAAATTGTCTCGAACGTGAAGAAAGCGTGTATTTTCTTTCAATTGTTCTAAACAGGGACCTAAAATGGAGAGTGTTTTCCTAAACGGGATTGGTATTTTACGGCTTTTTGTCCTAAACAGGGTCAGGGTATCAGATCTTCAGCGGTACCCCTACACCCAAACATGAGTCAAGTACCACCCCCGGAAAACATTATTGCTTTGACAAATGAAATCTGTATCATTCTTTACCGTTTTCATTCTCTTTCAAATGAGCATTTTCTCACTAAAACCATTTTACAGAAGTGCCAGTCATGAAAGATCAGCATTTTCTGTTTGCAATAGGCTTCACTGACTGCCTAAAGATGACTGCATCTTTGCAGTGGGTTTCCTAAAAATGCCCACATTTTGAAAACCCAACAGTGAATACTAGAACAAACAGAAAATGTCACTCATCTTTTGTCACATTCGATTTGTGACTGCGATGCATGAACTTGGCTAATGAGATTCCTTTCTCCTTACATGTTGCACTTAGAAAAGGTTTTTCTCTAGATTTCAAATGAGATCTTGACTTTGGATATTTCTTCCTGGCTTTAAGCTTTTTGTTTTTCACTTATCTTATTCATTGCTTTCAATTTTGAAAAATATGAAACACAGAACTGTTTGTACTAAAATCTGCCAGTCATGAAAGATCAGCATTTTCTGTTTGCAATAGGCTTCACTGACTGCCTAAAGATGACTGCATCTTTGCAGTGGGTTTCCTAAAAATGACCACATTTTGAAAACCCAACAGTGAATACTAAAACAAACAGAAAATGTCACTCATCTTTTGTCACATTCGATTTGTGACTGCGATGCATGAACTTGGCTAATGAAATTCCTTTCTTCTGACATGTTGCACTTAAAAAAGGTTTTTCTCTAGATTTCAAATGAGATCTTGACTTTGGATATTTCTTCCTGGCTTTAGGCTTTTTGTTTTTCACTTATCTTGTTCATTGCCTTTAACTTTGAAAAGTATGAAACACAGAGCTCTTTGTACTAAAATCTGCCAGTCATGAAAGATCAGCATTTTTTGTTTGCAATAGGCTTCACTGACTGCCTAAAGATGACTACATCTTTGCAGTGGGTTTCCCAAAAATGACCACATTTTGAAAACCCAACAGTGAATACTACAACAAACAGAAAATGCCATTCATGTTTTGTCACATTCGTTTTGTGACTGTGATGCATGAACTTGGCTAATGAAATTCCTTTCTTCTGACATGTTGCACTTACAACAGGTTTTTCTCTAGATTTCAAATGAGATCTTGACTTTGGATCTTTCTTCCTGGCTTTAAGGTTTTTGTTTTTCACTTATCTTGTTCATTGCCTTTAACTTTGAAAAGTATGAAACACAGAGCTCTTTGTACTAAAATCTGCCAGTCATGAAAGATCAGCATTTTTTGTTTGCAATAGGCTTCACTGACTGCCTAAAGATGACTGCATCTTTGCAGTGGGTTTCCTAAAAATGACCACATTTTGAAAACCCAACAGTGAATACTACAACAAACAGAAAATGCCATTCATCTTTTGTCACATTCGATTTGTTACTGCGATGCATGAACTTGGCTGATGAAATTCCTTTCTCATGGCATGTTGCACTTACAAAAAGTTTCTCTCTAGATTTCAAATGAGATCTTTTCTTTGGATCTTTCTACCTGGCTTTAAGCTTTTTGTTTTTCACTTATCTTGTTCATTGCCTTTAACTTTGAAAAGTCTGAAACACAGAGCTGTTTGTACTAAAATCTGCCAGTCATGAAAGATCAGCATTTTTTGTTTGCAATAGGCTTCACTGACTGCCTAAAGATGACTGCATCTTTGCAGTGGGTTTCCTAAAAATGACCACATTTTGAAAACCCAACAGTGAATACTACAACAAACAGAAAATGCCATTCATCTTTTGTCACCTTCGATTTGTGACTGCGATGCATGAACTTGGCTGATGAAATTCCTTTCTCATGGCATGTTGCACTTACAAAAAGTTTCTCTCTAGATTTCAAATGAGATCTTTTCTTTGGATATTTCTTCCTGGCTTTAAGCTTTTTGTTTTTCACTTATCTTGTTCATTGCCTTTAACTTTGAAAAGTCTGAAACACAGAGCTGTTTGTACTAAAATCTGCCAGTCATGAAAGATCAGCATTTTTTGTTTGCAATAGGCTTCACTGACTGCCTAAAGATGACTGCATCTTTGCAGTGGGTTTCCCAAAAATGACCACATTTTGAAAACCCAACAGTGAATACTACAACAAACAGAAAATGCCATTCATGTTTTGTCACATTCGATTTGTGACTGTGATGCATGAACTTGGCTAATGAAATTCCTTTCTTCTGACATGTTGCACTTACAACAGGTTTTTCTCTAGATTTCAAATGAGATCTTGACTTTGGATCTTTCTTCCTGGCTTTAAGGTTTTTGTTTTTCACTTATCTTGTTCATTGCCTTTAACTTTGAAAAGTCTGAAACACAGAGCTCTTTGTACTAAAATCTGCCAGACATGAAAGATCAGCATTTTTTGTCTGCAATAGGCTTCACTGACTGCCTAAAGATGACTGCATCTTTGCAGTGGGTTTCCTAAAAATGACTTCATTTTGAAAACCCAGCAGTGAATACTAGAACAAACAGAAAATGCCATTCACGTTTTGTCACATTCGATTTGTGACTGCAATGCATGAACTTGGCTAATGAAATTCCTTTGTCATGACATGTAATGCACTTACAAAACGTTTTTCTCTACATTTCAAATGAGCTCTTGACTTTGGATCTTTCTACCTGGCTTTTAGCTTTTTTTTCACTAATATTATTCATTCAGCTTCAATTTTGACAAGTCTGAAACAGAACTGTTCGCAGTAAAATCTGTCAGCCATGGAAGATCAGCATTTTTTGTTTGCAGTTGGCTTCACTGACTGCCTAAAGATGACTGCATCTTTGCACTAGGTTTCCTAAACATGACCACATTTTGAAAACTTAAACAGTGAATACTAGAACACACAGAAAATGTCACTCATCTCTTGTCACATTCGATTTGTGACTGCGATGCATGAACTTGGCGGATGAAAGTCCTTTTCTCATGGCATGTTCGCACTTACAAAAAGGTTCTCTCTAGATTTCAAATGAGATCTTGACTTTGGATCTTTCTTCCTGGCTTTAAGCTTTTTGTTTTTCACTTATCTTGTTCATTGCTTTCAATTTTGAAAAGTATGAAACACAGAGCTGTTTGTAGTAAAATCTGCCAGTCATGAAAGATCAGCATTTTTTGTTTGCAATAGGCTTCACTGACTGCCTAAAGATGACTGCTATGCAAGAGGCAGTGTTGGTCTTGTCGCAAAGCGAAAAAAAAATTGTTAATATAACCATTTTTTTCTTTTTTCTTTCTTTATAGAAATTATTAGTCTTGTTACTGCATGCATTCTTTGGCAGCTTTCAAACCAAACATATTTTGGCTTCCATCCAAACATTAAAACTTGCCAAAAAATTTACGTACACACCATGGCATTAACATAAAGAGGCATGCAGTGTTAGATAATTGGCTTTAAAGTCATTTAACACACCAGGAATGGTGGGTGCACCAACCCACCAGTTTTGAGCCTTTTTATTTACCAACAGATTTTACGAGTTAGCTCAGATCAGGTGCTACATTATAGAACAATAATCATTTTCAAATGAAGCAGGTGTCATAAAACCTAAACAAAACAATTACTCTGGTCAATCATAAGACACAGGCAATCAAATGAGCCAATGAGAGCTAGTAGCAAATACAAGTGACCAGTGCCAAGCGTAGGAAAAATGAGTGTGTGCGTTCAACGATTGGTTGTCGTTGCAGTATATGTCCCTAAGTCTACACGTACTTAGGCCCCGTTTACATAAGGCTATGGCTCAGGTTAATCACGAATTCAGCAGCTAAAAACTGCTATCGCTAAAAGTTGCTGCTTTGAACTTTTTTAATATTCCTATGTTCCTTTTGCCAGTCTGAGACTTCGTTATACAGGCTGTATGCATCCTTAATTCTACTCACCATGGTGGTAGACTAACATTCATGTATTGCTTCAAGAAATTATCCTAGTACAAAGATTTTCTTACCAGAGCTTTCTTTTTTTTACTCAGGGATGGGTCATTATCATTAGATGATTTGTTTGTTTGTTTTGTTTTGCTCTTTACCAACTGCTCTTAATCATGAGTTATCGACATTTATTTCTTGTATTAACAGAAAATGCAAACTGGCAAAAGATGTGTCATCTTGGCAGTCCTGCTCATAAAAATTGTGTCACCTTAAGAGCAGGAATGGTTGCCAGTGCCACAAAGAAACAAATACTCTTCAATCAAGTTTCAATTCTTGCATATTTTTTCTCAAACATTACTGCTGTGAGAGCTGAGAAGACTCATTACAAAGAGAGACTGGCCTGTATCAGTCAAGTTATGGACTGGCAAAATGAACATAGAAATAAAACTTCTCAAACTCATTCATAATTCATTAAGAGAAAACAAAGGAAATCACAACTGTGACGGTGGTTTGGATACCGGATCTTAATTAGCATAAGATTTTGTGAACTTTTGCTTTGAATTTCTCCAAGAATTATGAATGGTTTGAGAAGCCATATCAAAAACTCGAAAGAGTGTTTCATCAGGTATCCAAACACCTCGAAGTTGGTCAAAAAACTCAGCTGCGCCTCTTTTTTTCAACCCACTTCTCGGTGTTCGGATATCCTGATGAAACACTCTTTCTTGTGTTTGATATGTTACTTCAAATATCTTTCCAAATCACACTTAATGAGTGACAAAAAAACCTGCCATCTCAGTGGACAGTCCTTCTAACAAAGGAAGTGCCTCCACCGTCTCACTTGTAATAGAGCAAAAAAGCAAAGCCAAAAACATCGATTTCTTCTTATTGTTTTCTTAGCACCCTCGTTCAATCAGACCTCATAAACAAATTGATGTGGATTAGCTGAGATTTTCTAAATAAATTTTGTATCTAACTTGCCATGTAATGCTGTTTTTCTTACCAAAATTTTGCTTTCATGAAATACTGATCGAAGCCGATCCAAAATAGTGAGAAATGTGTTGTCCCTGTAAGAAAATGTCCAGTTCTTTAAAACATTTACCAGTGCCCCATGAGCGGTAGTTGACAAAGGCAAGAAATCTGAAAAAGACAAGGTTGAGAAGGTCATTTGGGACACTTGTACACTGTAAATCAAATTCACTTAATGAGAATATTAATTTTAACATGGATATGAGCAATGCTTACATATCCTTTTGTATCCCATTGATAGTAGCCATAATAATGACGTAGTTGCATCTTGATAAAGTGGTTGAGATCCTTAAGTGGGGTTCAACCGTATACTTAAATACATGTAGTTTGAATTTACAACAAGAGTAATCTTTAATTGAGGCAGTCATTAAGGTGGTAAAAATAATGTTGACTAATGACATTGACTGTAACAATGAATATCTACTTTACCGACACACACTTAATAACTAAAGACACTCTGTTATACTCAACTGTTCATTGTTTGGACAATCTTTTAACCTTGGGCATTATCCTCTAATATACCAACTGCCGGAAGGGGTTGATTTGCTAAATAACACTCATGCCAGAAAAAGTTGCCCTTAAAGTTTTGTTTTCAGCCTTGGGCATTATATGCATGTATCAGCTGTTGAAATGGGTTTATGTACTAAACTAATAATAATAATAATAATAAACTGTAATAATAACAGCAACAATAACATTATACCTAAAGTTGCT
Organism: Siderastrea siderea; assembly: GCA_964030785.1. Taxonomy (NCBI): domain Eukaryota; kingdom Metazoa; phylum Cnidaria; class Anthozoa; order Scleractinia; family Rhizangiidae; genus Siderastrea; species Siderastrea siderea. The sequence continues at coordinate 981,358 of OZ034972.1, forward strand.
AGGGAACCAATCAGAATACAGTCGAAGCCCTCCCTGTGACCACTCTCGTAAGCGACCAGCTCAAGTTACAACCAACATTGTGAAACCCCATTTGAACATCACTTAAACTCTGTAATCAAAAGTTCTCATACACAATGTAAGCAATCGTTCCCATAAGCAACAGTGTGACCACTTTTGTGAATTATTGCTTGGATTCTAAGTTCTCGTAAGTGACCAGTCAGTCAACACTTTACAGTGCTGCATGTTGTGCGGTTACCACCAGACAATGGTACAAGAGAGAGAGAGAGTGTGGAACTTATCAACTCCGCCTCCCACATTTCTTGCATTCTAATTGGCCAGTTGAAACAAAACCCATTGGGAAGTTGTCAGAAAGATGTCAAAAAGTTGTCACAAACTAAAGAAAAACTTTGTCTGGTGGCAAGGGTACAGCAAGCAGCACTGTAATAAAACCACTCACTTTTTGGGCAAATTCAGAGTAATACATAGCATAAGCACTAATGGTTCATTGACTTGTACATGCGCGATAATCTTGTATAAAAATGTTTAATAATTTTGCTACAGTACTATTGGTGACCATCAACATATGCCAGGCTTTATGCTAAAAGCTCTCATAAGCGACCACCCTCTTCTGTTGTACCTCGTGGTCCCTTAAATAAGAGCTCCTTCTCATGAGCGGCCAGCTCTAGCTGCGACCACTTTTCGGAATTCCAGAGGTGGTCGCTGATGAGAGCTTTGACTGTACTGAAACCTGTAATATTCACAGTAGAATATATCTATAAAAGGCAGTCACATGACTTCTTGTGCAATTTGATCATGAGATAAGACTGGCAATATCCCTAGAAAAATTTGTAGTGCTCCAATTTGCATTCAAATGTTGCGGCTTCTTACACAACATGTAGGCCTAAATGAAGTGGCCGCGTATTCTGAAATTGCTCCCAACAGCGTTCCCTTATATTAGGCCCTTTGGAAAGCCCAAGATGATATTAGTGGGACCAATAGTCAAATACAAAATAAAGTAGTTTGTCAACTTACCAGTTTCAACAGCGATGCATTTCATCATGGAGTGATGAATTCCTTTTTTGTTCGGATGAGACGTGGACATAATTTTTTGCTGATGACCGGGGCTGATGATCCAAGTCAAAACGTGGGCTACCCGTATGTAGCTTCCATTTTGCTAAAACTGCACAGTGGAAAGGCTATTTTCGTGCGCTGGGTGAACCTGATACATCCGAAAGTTAGAAACAGCACCGTTTTCATTTTACCAGGAACAAGAAACGTACAAAACTATAAAATATAACATGTAGCCATAGCCCTTGCTTTCACAGCATCCGCGCCAAAATTCGTCAAGTCCCGCGCGATATTCGCCCGCGATACTTTTGGACAGTTGCAGTGTCAAAGGAGTGTGAAGTTTCCGGAGTCCCCCTGGGGACAGGTCTCAAAAACCGCTGATTGGTTTAAAGATATTACGTCAAAAGCGTCACGGAATTGTTACTGAGCATGCGTCTTGCTTTTTCACGCTTGAAAAATTCAATATGGCGGACGGGCTGTTGTTGTTTATGCACGGGAACTGCAATATTATTTCACTTTGAACGGATGATCGAAGTTACGTTAGACAGTTTTTTTAAACTGGAAATGATGTTTGAATCGAACATTGACTTCAGTGGGTTTCAAAGAAGCCATTTTGGCCGCCGTACACTTCAGAAACTGAATATACTTATCGGCAGTCCAATTTTGGATCAAACGGCAGGATTGATCTCGTTGTTTCATTAAAATTTTATCTTCCGTCAATACTTTGTCGTGGACAAGGCATGCAGAAGGGGGTGATCTCATGGTTGCAGGTCAGTAATCTATTGATGTACTATTTCATAACTGATCATCATAAAACATACTGAATTCACTCGGTGGTTGTTATGTTTTCCTTTGCTGATCAAGTTTTTGCACATTTAATGTACGAGTATGTTGACGTGGAGTGCTGCTCTTTTAAAAACTGACAATTGCTTTAATGGCAAGGAGAGAGTGTTACCTGATGCTCAAATAATGCTATAAACCGTCTTCAAAAGTGCCCTTTTTTGACATCAGTTAAAAGCCTTTTGTGCTTGGAATTTTTGATACTTTAAGTCAACACTGTGATGCATAATTTTGTTAACTGACAAATGCTGCCTTATGTCGTGTGTTGAATTCTGAAGAAAGCAAATCAAATAATTATTTTGAATTTTGTTAATTGCAATTACTCAGTCTTTTTAGATCAGCAACACCGAACATGTTTATTTGCTTTATTAATTGGTTAACAAATTTAATCAACACACTTGTTGATCAATACATGATGACAATTTTTATTAAGCTTTGCTTCTGCTCATTGATTTGTGTATTGTTAGCTTTTCCCATATACTTTGTTCCCATGAAGATCCATTCCATCTCTTTGTCAGCATTTTACTTGTTTTGCAATAGATTTATTTGTATACTTGAACCAGTATACAGCTCCACAATTTTCAAAGTAAAACCCTAGTATGATTGCTAATGGTGGATAAAATATTTATGCTTCAACTGGTTTTTGCATTTAGGACGTATTCTAGTAATAGGAAACAACTGTATTAGTTTTTGGGCGAAAAACCTTTTGCAAATAGCTGGATCAGAGTGTTGATTGATGTTTACAGGGGAATTCCACTAATATGATCTCTGATCAATGGGCCTGATGTTAAATGATTAATTAAAAAATGGTTGTTGCATTCAGCAAGTATTTCAGTCAGAGAATACCTGGATAAGTTAATTTCTGGGCTTAAAAACAGGGCCGTAGCCAGGTCTTTTGTAAACAGGGAGAACGAGCCTTGGTGGAGGGGTCTGGGGTATCCTCCCCCAGAAAATTTTCAAATTTGGAGGCTCCGAGACGCTATTTGCAGCACTTGTCATGAGATATGTCTCCGAAAAATCGACCTCGAATAAGTGTGAAAAGGCAGGTGTTTTCAGTGCTTACAACATTATTTCCGATTTCCTGGCCATGAAAATGGCAAACAAGTGCAAGTCACTACAATCAAAATAACTGAGTCTAAAGAAAACAAATCCTTTGAACAATGAAAATCCTCAGTCCACAGACTTGATCTGTCTGGCTCAACTGGTCCGGGGGGGGACAGCTGCCCCCCTTGCCCCCCCAGCTAGCTACGGCCCTGAAAAAGAAGTGTCATAAAATATTTGCAGGTAAAAAAGTGGTTGGTAAGACAGGGTTTCACCTTTACATTGTACTTTCAAGACCTGTGTGATCAAACCAGGTCATGTGGGCAAAATAGATTTAATCTATTTGCAGAATGTTTTTTAATGTTTAAATTTACTGAGTGCCAGCATCATGATACATTTCTTGCCAAGAAGTTTTTTAATCAATTGTAAATGAAGTAAAATTTATGTTTTACATTTTTTTCTCCAGGTTATCACAGCTTTTGACTTCAGTGATATGTTCTTATCCAGCCTGTTAAGTTCTTGGTAGAAAGCAGAGAGTGGCAGCCATAAAAGTCACTAGTGTTCAATTCAAATATTTATTCTAATTGATCTTTCATATGTCTGTTTGCCCTACACTCTTTGGCTGTATAACCTTCTTTATTGATACTGAAACAGTCCAGTGGAGTGTACTGATGTTTTGAGGTCTGTCTTGAGATAGATGCCTTTATAATGCTCCTAATGAAAGGTGGCGTGAAAAGCATGTATATAAAGATTTGAGAAATAAAGCCCAACATCTTTGTGCCTTTTTTCCATCTTGCAAGCCATCCTACATTAATTTTGTAGCCATCCTTTCTTTGGAAGGGAGTCAGAAGCAGTTGTGTGAGAGGGGCATGAATGATGATTATAACCATTTTTATAAGTCTTTGCTCTATCTGCACTTTTCAGACACTACTCGTTTGAAGCATTGAACATTGATTGATGCAGCATGTGCTTCTAATTAGTGAACTTAATTCTGAAGCAACTTACCTCAGTGTTTTGTGTTTCTAAACCATTTTTTTAAATTCAAATTTAAATTCTGTGTGATATCATTATTTTAGATTATTTGGTTAATATACTGCTCAACAATTTCCTTTTGCAATAGTGAAGTTCTTTCATTAATTACTCTTGAGGATTAGCCTAAAGTTGCTGAATTTTGATTCATCTGACAACTGTCAGCCTAGTTCTCTAAAAAACAAAGGATTGCACCTGTCTGCTGTTGGAATATAAATGAAGGGTTCGTCTGATACATTCCTAAATGTGTGTTTCCATTAATTTTTAACTAATAGGAGTTCTTCAAGATCCACCTCTATGTCACAAGCTAAAGAAGGTGGCTGCAGAAACAATGAGTACACTTGTATTGGCAAGGAAATGCACTTTCCTTTGCTATTATAATTTTACATTTTTGAGTATGTTTTAAATGAAGTTATGCTGCAATGACAATTTTGTTGCTAAGGGGGGTGTACTTTGTGTTTGAAAGATACTATTTTGTCCTGTTCCAGATCTATTAAAATCACGGCATTTTCCATGAGTTTTCCACGTTTTATGCATTAATAAAATACATTTAGGTGTTTTTGGTGTTTGTGCTGTTCGTGTATTCAGTAGCTCAGTTTGACAGATTTTTTTGTTCATGCTCCATCACAATTCCCATGACTGCCATCAGTGATAAAAACAGACGTTCTTGTTTGGTTGATTCCAGATGAAGTGATTTGAGATGGAATTGTTCTAACATAGCATTCTCTGAAAAATATTCATTAGAAATCTTATCACTTAAAAATATTCAATGGGAAGCGATTTCAAGCTCTTTCACCAAAAATGCCAATTAACTTCAATATGTGGAGGTCGTTTATTTCCTATGCGAGGTGCTCTCGAAGGGAATACATTAACGGGTTAGAATTTAAGTTCACTTCGCTATTCTTCAGCCCTTTCACTCCCAGAGTTACAATCTCGAGATAGGTGTGACCATTGAAATAGAAGCTGGTTTATAAATTTGCTGATCCTGTGGTGCTGTTTGTTTTTCAGCACATGTATTGTGGAAAACATTCTTGTTTTTTCCGGCTTTGGGGCAGCCGTTGTTCTTTGGCGATGAACACACAAAGTGAAACTTGGTGTTAACTTGAGATGGGTTTTCCCCGTTTTGTTTCAAGTCACGTAAATGTTTTCAAGCCGCTGTCGGGGAATTTTCGCGGGCCTTGTTGGTGTCGGCCACAGCGCTACGAGAACGATTACAAGACAGTACAATAAACTCAAATTATAAAAACAACCAAACTGTTCATTAGCATTTACGAAGAGACATACAATATTACTGCTTTAATACAACAGTCGTATATGAAGTAAATTACTGGAAATTACAATTTTGCAAAAGATCTCGTAAGATTCTTAAGGTAAGCTTAATTTCCTGTCGAGAAAACGAGTAAAGGGACGAATCAAGGTACTCACACGTTTCTCTTCGGAGTCCTATCTTATACTAGCCAGCTCTTACAGCGTCATAAAGGGTGGCTTCCTTTGCTCGATAATGATAATAAACCTTCGTACAGCATTTTCTCAAGACCATTTGAACGAAAAAAAAGTCATTTTTGATATTTCTTCGTGGAAGAAACGACGAGAACGTAGTCCAAATCTCAAGCTTATCCAGCGACTGTTGACCTTAACCAACACGAAAAACTAAGCCCACTTCTCTTTCGAGTAGTTGCAAACATTTTCACCAAAAGGAGCAAGATAAATGGAATTATCATGTGGATAATGACTACCGATTTCTCTGAACTTACTCCTAGACAAACAAGAAGAGTTGTTCGTTTCACTGAGCCCATGTTTTTAACGAGAAGGTCTCCGCGAGCAGACTGGCGGGACGCAAAACTACGTGGCAAAACCTTATTTGTCGTCCGCCATTTTGTAACATTGATGGCGGGAACAGCTCGCGCATGCTCAGCGGTTTTTGAGACCTGTCCCCCCTGGGAAGATTGAAGGAATAGGTGGTATGAATTTGTTAGGTTTAACCTTGATTCTCTCTTCTCGAGAAAAGGATGGGTAACTTTGTTCAAATTGCTACTTTTTGATAGGGATGACATTTAAAATTTCTAAGCAAATTGAGTTTGTGCTTATCGTCCCTCCCCTCCCCTCCCCTCCTCTCTCTTTTCAAGTTAATTTATTCTGTGAAAGCCGTTATAAATTATGCTATGCGCGCGCAGCCCTAGCTGGTACTAAGGCGTTTATTTCAAGCCTGAAACAGAAGGACTTCGTTTCATTTCGTAACAAAATGGTAGAAAATAGCGAGGTTCACGTCGTAAAAGCAGTTCACAGAGGTCAGAATGAAGGACCAGAAGCCGACGGGTCTCTAAGAAACTGTTTCACAATGTTCTGGCGATTCCACGGTTGACACTGGAACGATGGAACCGAACAACCGACCTGGACTTTCAAGGTTAGTGTGAATTGTGTTCAATGATTTCCCCTAACCTCAACCGGTTTCTCTGAAAACCAGAGCAAGTCATGAATACTCAACAAATTGTGCAGCTCCCTATTTACGTCCTGTAGTTGTTTTGCTGCAACTACAGGACGTGTGAATGAGCGTATGGCGTACGTGCATGTAATGTTTTTATACAGCATTTGCATGAAACCCCTTCGACTGGCAGGCTAACAGAGATTATTACTGTGAAAGAAAAGTCGCGTTTTAGTGTTGTTAAGCTTTTCATTCAGACTGAATATTACAAAAATAATATTCCTCAGTTGCTGTTGCCAGGCACATGCTCAATATACCAATAACTATAGTCACTCAATAGAAATTGATATCAGAAATAATAATTATTGATAAATTATCAATTAATTATCATTTTCTGATTGCTAGTAATTGGTTTTGGCAGTCAGACTTATGGAACAATCACTTAAAAAGCCATCTTTAGTGATTTCAGTTGCACAGCTTGCCTTCTTGAAGTGGGGCCAGAGGTCTTGGGACTAATGCACAAGTCATTTGAAACCCCCGGTCAACGCCCCCCCCCCCCCCCCCCCCGTCAGGCATGGGCAGGGTAATGAGGGGACTTTCACTTCATATTCACTCCATTTTCGTCCCCCGGGAGACGGGGAACACACTAGAAATCACGGCCTTAGCCTCCCTGGCCGGGGAATAAGCGGGGCAGTTACTCCATGGTCAGCGGTTTTCATTTTCATGCTGCATAGTAATTTTGCATACATTATCATCACTCCTTTGATTGAATGATTGAAGCGAATTGCAAAGCAAAGCGATACAAAGCTGCAAATTAAAATGCTCTGTGAAACGTCTTTCTGCCTTTCCGGTTTCAAAAAGGCCCTTGTAGCCAAAGATTTCTTAAGTCTACTAGTAAGGAAAGGTGGGCATATTTTCAATGATACTGTATAGATATTAAAATATTATGCATTTAAACTCACTGACTTGACCTATCGATGAACAAGTTAAGCTATTATCAATGGTAATATTAATGATTAAGTTGCGCATTGTATTGTGTTGTTTTGATTAGTGTCTAACTGGGGATTGCTTCTTTATGACCTACTTTCATTTTGACAAGAAATACATTTGTTAAACTTGAGTTATTCTAACTTCAGAAGACTATTGCTAAAACATGAGTTGTAATTTGTTGTGATCTTGCATTTTCTGACGTCAAGATGTAAAATAGAAAGATTATGTTGAAATAGTTGTCTTTTCTTGTCCATGGAGGGGTTTGAAGTGTTGCCACACAATGTTTTCATTTCACGGCTATCATCATATTTGTCATCCCTTGTGACAAGCTGACATTTAAAAGGGAGTACCCTGTTTGTTGGACATACATGTATGGGGGTGGGGAGTTCACCATTCACTTTTCCCCTGGGGACCGGGGAATTCACTGGCTTTCATTTGCATAAAAAGTGAATGCCCTGGTCATGCCCGAGGGGTGGGGGGGGGGGGGGGGTTCGGGGGTTTTAAATGACAAGTGCATAATAGTCTTTGCCTCAATCTACTGTTTAATTTTGTTTATTGAAATTATTTTGTCTCTATGTTTTGATGTTTATTTTGGAAGGAAGATAGCCCTAAGAAGTGACCTTCTTTTTGATTTGTGTGTTTTTGTTAAAAGTCTGAATTTCTGGGATCTATGGCAATTAATAACAAGCATTCTTCATTGCTATCAGCAATCTGAATTAATAAAAGTAACAAACCTTTTTCTTCATTGATTCTCACTGATTGCTAAAATCATTTGAAATCATTCATTGATATTGTTTACTCTTGATTGTTGTTTTGTGACTTTCAAAATTGCTCTTTTAAAAATGTGTCTACTTTAGTTTTTCCCACAGTACTGGCCTCCACTGCAGAGCAAAGTAAATATTTGTGTGCAACTAAAGGCTAATTTACATGCTGCGACTTGTCAGGCCGATTTGTCGGCCACAACAAATCGGGGAGCGAATCAGCGCCTGTGAATGGCAATCCGATGGGGGCGCGACTCCAATGCGACAAGCCGGCCGATTCAGAAAAATCTGTGACCACTTCACAGATTTTCACGTGTCGGGCCCGATTTTAAGAACGAAAACGCAACCTACAAAAGAATTGGGGCAAAACAAATTATATCTGCAGTATTTTAGCTGAAAACAAACTAACTATCTAGCACCTACCATTTTGTTTTTGAAAACGTTTTATAAAAAGGCTTTTACTATAAGAAAATGCATGTGCAGTGCTTGCACTGTACATAAACCAATTCGCTTCCCGATTTATCGTGGCCGACAAATTGCAGCCTTAAAATGCAATAGTATGACATGTATCTTTTAGTTATCATGGTTTAGTTTGACTGTGTTGTGTCTTCACAGAAAAAAAAAGACAACAGCATTGGGCAACAAATTAGTCAAGACAGACAAGAAGAACAAGTGCATGGAAAGCAGGGATTATCTGCTGAACATTAGGTCTCAAAGGCAGACACCAATGATGATTTTAAGATCCAAATTGTTATCTTACAAGTGTAAGTACTATGCACTAGCACAGCTCAGAATGGGACACATTTGACTACAACTACCAGAATCCTTCAGTTTTTCTTTTCTGATTAAGGGTTACCAACATGCCAGCCAGTCGCACGAGCAACACAAACATGTAAGTCCACAATTCTGAAGAAAAAGGCTGAGGGTACAGCTGTAGAAATGGAGTGTTTCTTGCATGCAATGCTGAAGAAAATTGAGAAATTCAATTGAGTCAGCAAGTCCACAGTGGACAAACACTTTATGGAAGCCTAAGCAAACTGTCATATAACAGTTGCTGAGTTCAGCAGTGTACATGTACATGTAAGATCATTGCATGTCGTGCTCGACTTAGATGTTTTGACTTACTCTTACATTTGTTGCACCACTGCAAATCCACCTATTTAGACAGTACAAGTTTGTGGTATGCAACATGCTGACAAAAAGCCTACTGTGCTTGTTGTTTTATGTGAATCAAAGCTACATTTTTATCATGACTGTTGCCATGACAAAAACAAAACAAAACAATTCCAGGATAAAGTCAGATAAATTAAAGAGCAATCGAGAAGAGAAATGACCTTCATAATCAAAGGAAATTGCTGCCTCAGTGGTCTGAGTAATCGAAGATAGGGAAAGAAAACTACAGTAGGATTAATATTAATATTATACTGTGCCTTGCATGTGACTATGTGCCTTGCATCTTGCACTCTTGGCTCGCTAACAAACATGCCTCACTGACTCACTCATTGTTCATACACCCAAATTAGGTCCATTGTCATTAAACTTCACTGGGATTACACAATTTTAATAAGAAAGGAAAAACTAATTTGATTGTGGTAGTTGTAGTCAAATGATGCCATCATGCAAATGTCCTACAATTGTTAATGAAACAGACTATGCCAATCCAAAAAAAGAACACAATCCTTATGCTTGCACTGTTCCTGGAGACGCTAAACCCTTTACATTTTGAAAGGAAACCTGCTGAACAACAAAAATTGGTTCTAAAGTAGTCAATATTTGGCCTTGTTAATGCAATTCCATAGAAAGTAGCCTAATAAGCTAGCATGTGTGGGCTGGATTTGGGCCCACACATTTCTTTTGGTTCATTTAGCATGTGTATATGTGCTGTGCCCAGTTCCCTCTTTGATCACAATTTGGAGGTATCGTGGTTGTTGTATTTAAAGTGGCATGTTTGGTCATTTCCTGGGGTTCTAAGGGTGTGTTAGTGTAGGTTGCAAGACCCAAAGATTTGAATGATTTTTAATCATAAAACAAACTACTGGATTTCATTTCATGTACTGAATAAGACTTCTGGGTAAGCTCATTTTGGACTTGTTTTGCTGCATACAACTACCATGATGCACCAATGGCATGTTTATAGAGGGAACTGAACATTCAAAATTATTCATTTTCACTTGAGTATTCACTAAGATGTTTTCATAATTTTTCAATCAAATCAAGCATAAAATTATGGTTACTAATTGACTGAGGTCAGGCTAGATGGGAAAATATACGGCTCTTGATCTCGGTGCACAAACCTTTGCTTCCCAGTTGTCAACCCCAAGGCCTTCCATCAAATGCTTCCCACCCAGCCTTCTCATTCAGTTAACAGGTCATTGGGATCAGTGTTCATATGAAAAACTAACTGCTCAGCTGCCTACTTTACAGTTCTTGTCATAACATCATTCAAGCATGTAAGTGGAATTTAGCACAGAGTGCTTATTGGAGACACTGTTTTTTCACTACATTACTACACTAGCCTGATAATAAGCTCTTCCACTGAAATTTAATGTCATTATATATACATGTAATGCATCAGTCAGTTCCAGCAGTGCCCATCCCCCCCCCCCCCCCCCACTCGCAGGCATGAGTGGGGCATTTTTCCTATTGTCCCTCACGGGGCCAGGCATTAGTCTACCCCAGGGCATTTGCCATCCCATGATTTTCATGTCACAGTACTGTAACTTCCTTTTAGTGATAACTTCATTGGGCAAGTTCAATTTAGCTTTGATTACTAGAATGAAGGTAAGCCCAAAAACTAAGAAATTAACATACATGTACTTTTTTTTACCTTACCTGGGGGCATTTGCCAGGTTGTTCTTTAAAAATCCTAATGCCCAGGGGTTGACCTGGTGAAGGGGGGAATGGGCACTGTTGGAAATGACTGATTCATAATTAATTGCTGCTGGTGCACTTAGTTGTAAGCAGTGAAAAGTGCATTCTGTTGAAGAATCTCTTACCTTTAAGACATTCAGAAAATAGTTCAGGGCACAGTTGCTTAAAACAGGATTAAGCTAACCCAGGGTTAGTATCAGTTTTGAATTCAAGTTTGAAGCTTATGATGTGGATACCTGTAATTCTTTTTGTTCAAACTACAACTAAAAATAAGCAGTGGAAACGGTTTCAAAAAAAGACAAAGAATCATTTGTTAAACCTTTTACTCCTGTGTTAGCTTTAACCAGCTTTCAAACAACTATGCAGTTTAGCTCTTGCAAAGCTTTCCAGTGAAACATATTACTCTGCTTTTACCACCCTTACTTTGTTGACGAAAGTGTCATTAGTTGGGCAATTTTAGTATTCTTACACTTAAGGTGGCAGTTTTTACAAAAGAGAAATTGATTAGTTATGACACTTTTACCTAGTAATGAAAAAATAAGAATTTGTTGGTCACCACTGATTACAATTCAAGAAACTAATCGTTTTGTGTTATAGTTTGCTGTTAGTTTTGTGACCACAAAAATTGATTTGATATTATACATTTGAATTAATAATTGCAAGTAGAACTGTACTTGAAATAGGGAACTTGGGTGCATTAGTTGATAGACAAAAACTTTGGTGATAATACATGTATTTAGCCCTTAAAATTATCTTTACGGTCAGCTAAATTAACTGTTGCTTCTAAAAAGACTAACACTCCCTGAAATAAGAATAAATATTGGCATTTTGCTGAACATGCTTTAGAGTACAGTTGTTGTCGAGGTTATTGTTAAGTTTTGCCTAAAAGAGCAAGCAAATGTGACCAACAGAAAGCAAACCTGGCATTTTTGTCATATTTCCTATTCAGGTAAAAACCATCTTTTCGTGCAGTATATACACTGTATTTGACCGTGCTTCATAATTACTTTTGGGTGAATTTGTCTTAAATGTGTACAAATTTATCACGTTTGCTACGGTATGTAAATATGGAGCAAAGACCTGTATTCACCTTCTTTGCTTCACTGGTAAATGTGGCCAAACACGAGATTTGATTCATGTGCAAATATGACCAAAGAAAAATTAACATGGCATTTCCTTCATATTTGCTATCCATGTAAACATCGAGTAAAAGCGGTATTCACCATCTTTGCTTTGTTTATAAATGTGGTGCAAACACGTCATTTGATTTATGTGCAGATATGGCCAAAGTAAAGCAAACATGGCATTTGCTTCATATTTGCTATCCATGTAAACATCGAGTAAACGCGGTATTTACCATCTTTGCTTTGTTTGTAAAAGTGGTGCAAACACGTCATTTGATGTACGTGCAGATATGGCCAAAGTAAGGCAAACATGGCATTTGCTTCATATTTGCTATCCATGTGAACATCGAGTAAACGCGGTATTTACCATCTTTGCTTTGTTTGTATATGTAGTGCAAAGACGTCATTTGATGTACGTGCAGATATGGCCAAAGTAAAGCAAACATGGTATTTGCTTCATATTTGCTGTCCACGTAAACATCAAGTAAACGCGGTATTTACCATCTTTGCTTTGCTTGTAAATGTGGTGCAAAGACGTCATTTGATTTACGTGCAGATATGACCAAAGTAAAGCAAACATGGCATTTGCTTCATATTTGCTGTCCAGGTAACTATCGAGTAAACGCGGTATTTACCAACTTTGCTTTGCTTGCGAATGTGCTCCAAACACAAAATTTGACTCATGTGCAAATATTATCAAAGTACAGCAAACATGGTATTTGTTTCATATTTGCCACCCATGCAAATCCATCTTTTGGGGCAGCAAATATTTAACTTCACTTCATAATTACTGTAGGAGTAAATCCGTCTCAAATGTGTACTTCCTATTCACATTTGCTACGTTGCATAAATATCGAGTAAACGCGGTATTTACCATATTTGCTTTTCATGCAAATGTGGTGCAAACATGACATATGAATTTGACCAAATATGATCAAATTTAATCATTTATGGTATTTACTTCATATTTGCTGCGATTTTGCTATCCTGGTAAATCCGTTTTTTCGTGCAGTGTCTGGTGTAGAGATACTGGAGCCAGACGTCACTCGAAGTGTAATAGAACAAAACTGAATGCAAGACTGGCACTTTGCACGGCAAAGGGCTGATTTATTTAAGGCCAATATTTCGGCTAACAAAATAAGCCTTCTTCAGGGCCAGAGCTATACTGAAGGAAAATACTATAACGGCTCCAAAAATTTGAATTTTAAAAATACAGAAATGGTAAATGATTAACTAGTTTAGAAAAACAAACAAAAATATGTATATAATAAAAATAGCAAAAAATAATAGTAATGAAAATATAATAATTATAACAAAAAAAATAATAATAAAAAAAAATTCAAACGTTTTGGAGCCGTTATAGTAAAAATGGAAATCCATATCAAATAAAATATTTGCAGTGGTTAAAATAACTATACGGAATAACTGGTTTTGCTCTTTTTCTTCATGCGGGAACAAGCAAGCTAAATAAAAAGAACTATATACAAATTCTCCTTAAAGGACAGCATTAATCCTTGGGTTAATTTTTACTGTATACTCTTTTAACCTTGAAAAATTCATAACGGTTCTAACTTTTGACCCTGTGAATGACATTTTAGGGTTAAACGATTTCAAAATATTGCCACAACCCTTAACATTTACCTCGTTTTGTACAGCACATCACAGGCTTTCTACCAAAGGCGAAATTGGAACACAACAAAAACCCAACTCCTTGTACCACGATGGGGGTATGAGTTTGCGTGTACGCCGGAAGGTCAAGCTGGCCTGGCCAGTGAAGTTTTGTCGATAAAAATTAAGTTAGATGAATTATCCTGCAGTAAAACTATCTTCCCCTCGAACCACCATCCTCGCTAACAGGCGAACGTGCCGTTGTACCGTCTGCAGGCAGGCTTAGTTTGTTATTGTTATGCCTGAAATGTTTGTGTCGCCTATTTCAGTGGTCAGTAGCCAAAAACCCATATTCATTTTCAACAGACGGTTTCTGATTGGTTTTTACCGGCACCATAAACAAGTTCATTACAAAATGCGCGTACTTGCACTCGTTTATCTTCCCTAGTTTCCAAAACAAAATAAACGTACAATAGGAGCTTTCATGTGTAACCACAACAAAACAATACTATTCTCACTCAGTCTTATGCCCATCTTTGTCTAGGCGTTCATTTATTTTCTTTCATGGTGGTTACACCAATGGGACCAGAGTAAAGAGGTTGCTATTGCAATCAACAAACCACGAACAACAGACCCAAAAAAATAAGCGCAAATGAAAATAAATAAACGAATTTTCCTTCGTTTGAGGACATAGCAAGCATGTGCTATGCTTCTTTGTATTCTCTGTTAAGAATTGATTTCACAACTTATAATTACGAACTATTGTTCGTTCGCTTTACCAGTATATAAGGAGGGCATTTGTACTGGAATATTCATTCCAGGTTTCGGGTTTTCATTACGATACGCTAAACTTTTTATTGTATTTGTATTTTACTAAGTTTTTTGTTTTCTGTTTTTTTTCCTTATCTGTCTGTATAAGACCATCGAGCACCTCGTCCATACGACTTACTGTATTTTCTCGATTAAACGCCGGACCCCAAATAAACGCCGGGTTCAAATAAACGCCGGATCTACAGGGTCGAGTTTAAAATAAACGCCCCTGGCGTTTATTCGGGGTCTTTGCGTTTATTTGAGGTCCCGGCGTTTATTCGAGATTGGTATATTAAATCAGGATTATGTGTCGTATCTGCATACTAGTTCTCTTTCTACCATTATATTTGAATTTATACACTAATATTCAAACCAAAGTACCTTTTACAAAAGTACTTCTCTCTAAAACAGATGAAACAAACGACAAAGTTGATGACATTGTCTTACGTTTTTTTAACGGTTTTGCTGAATTTTGGTTCTTGGCTCAATGAACTTCCAATACGGAAAATGCATTTAATAAATAAACGCAGGGCCCCGAATAAACGCCGGGCTCAAATAAACGCCGGGTCTACGGGGCCGAGTTTTAAATAAACGCCCCCCGGCGTTTAATCGAGAAAATACGGTATGCTTCACCTGTGGTCACAGGGGACACTGGAGCTCACAATGTAGGACCGTTTTCAAGCAACCTGGATCAGCTTTTGGCCGAAAAGTTTTCACCGACAGTCAGCTCGACAAATCCATTTCAGGACTCGGCGGAAAGTGACGGTGACGTTAAAGATTGTTCTGATGAAAACCAATTGATTGAGGTACAACTTTTTTACTTTAATAAAGGAGAAGCGGCCTATTCCAGTCCTTCCACTGATTCTGTTCGCGGTCGTCTAAAGGCACATATTTCGTTCTGGCGACGACTTTGCAAGCCTCTGCTTTTATATTGTCGACTATTCACGATGGCTATGATTGGGATACGGAATTTGATCTAGACGAATTTTGTCTTGTTGAAGTTAATTTTTGGCGGGAAAATCTCACAGCGTTTAATACTAGGCAGTTCATCAAGCCCGTTTTTTTTTTCTCACAGCAAAATTGTATATTCTGATGCCAGTAGTTGTGCTTGTGGAGCGCTTATCCAAGGTAGTGAACAGTTTATAAGCCATACTATGTTCACTGTACTGTTCAAGAAAGATCGCTTAGTTCGACCCATCGCAAGCTCATTGCTATTTACTTAACAGTTTACAAGCCTTTGAGGACAAACTTTTTGACGCTTGCGTCAACTGGTTTACTGACAATCAAGTTACCACCAGAATTGTAGAGTTTGGTAGTATGAAACTTCAATTGCATCACTTGACTTGCAAGATTTTTTCATACTGTTCTCAGCACAATATAGACTTACATGTTCAGTGGATCCCAAGAGAGCTGAACACTCCAACCCATTTCATTAGTAAAATCAGAGATTGCGATGATTGGCAACTTAACTCCCAGTTTTTTGATATCTTGGAACGCATGTGGGGTTCTCATTCATTGGATTGTTTTGCCTCGTATTACAATGCAACAAGAAAGCCCAATGGGCATTTTAACCGACCATTCTGACCCTCCCCACCCCTAGGTTTCACAAATGTTAGCGCGATCCTCTATTTATACGAACCGGCGTGACGAAAAGTGTGATTATGTGAGACAATATTTTGACTATAACGTTACTGGATGACGTGATGTTTAAACTCTGATGACTCAGCTTATCTTTCTCATCGCTTTTATTTGTGCTGAAAACCGCAAATTCACTCAAACGTTGAATGTCGATATAAATTCGTCCACAACTGAGAATGCTCACACCGGGACGACGAAGTATTTACTGTTGTGCCTAGACCTTAAATACAAACAGTGAACATAGCAGTAGAATCAAAATATACCACTTGATAAACACGAGCTCGAGCAGATCGTCAGAGTATGGGGCACGTCAAGGCATATCTTATGACGTGATGTTTAAATCCGGTTTGCTAACTCGGGAATCCCCTCTCACGCAGCACAATGCTACACTGCTCCTATACAAAAGGTAACTTTCAAAGCAAATCACATTCACAGAAGCGTGATATGCTCCTGACATTCACAAATCCTTCTGACTCCCACATTTTTACACCCTCAAAATGTCAATCCCAATAAAAAAACTCCTGCGCTAAACAAATTTTCACCATGACCACTAACTTGATCAGACAACACAGCCAATTTCGCATTCAATCCTATTAGCTGCTTTACTCAATTGCGCATGTGTTATACAAGACAAATACAAAAACCCCAAGCTTAACAACCCTTCGTCGTTGATATCTTAAATACTGTAAATTAAAAGACAAGAACACACGAAGGTAACATTCAGCAGACTAATATGCGCATGCGTCTGATATAAGACAGGACCGCTCTTAAGTACCCGTACCACAAGCTTTACAGCACTTTGTTCGTATGTTAAGCCAACGTGCCCATTTTATAAACCGGTGGTCGCCATAGCGACGGCCGGTTAAAAACGTCGCGTTTTTTCTCTCGTTTTTGGAATCCTGGCGTAGCTGGAGTTGATGCCTTTTTTCAGTCATGGGAAGGGGAGAATTGTCTGGTAGTTCCACCTGTTAGTATTATTACTAGGGTTTGCAGGGCCCTCCGCTAGCTTCTGGCCGTTACTATGGCAACGTTATTCTTCGTTGATAAAGGAATATCGCTATTTTTAAGGGTAATTACACTTGTTGTCACGGAAGGGCTCTAAGATCATTAATTGGTTCCAACAATTAGAACGGTTACATTATCGCTGTTAAATTAGTGTCGGTTAAGACTTAGAGTTTCTGATTCTTTGTTGATCGTATATATAGAGCCTCTGTGCAATTGCCCATGGACCGCTTTCAAGATAGTTTGAAGGATTTGGTTTTTTTTTTGTCTGCTATGTTAGTGCAGAAGACACAATGAACTGCACCTGTTAAGTACGGTTGCGATGGACAAACAGTAATGTTTTCTGACCGTTATGGTAGTTTGGAGAGCACGATGAATTGCACTGTAGTGCTGTTGCCGATTGGCAATCAAGAAGATGATTTTGACTGTTATGTTAGTGCCGAGGGCACAATGAATAGTACTTGTAGTGCTATTGAAGACTCGAAATCAAGAAGATGATTTTGACTGTTATGCTAGTGCCGAGGGCACAGCGAATTACATTTGTAGTACTGTTGCCGATTGGGAGACAATTTTGCTTGACGATCAATCTGAGTTTTGAGCGAAGATTATCCCAGTGCTCGCGCACTTTTAGTTTGATTGTGCATAATTTATATATATATATATATCAATGCAGCCGATAGACTGATTGTATTGTCTGTTTGTGTGGGTATGTCTCAAGCACAAGGCTCATAGCAGGTGACAGTTTTTCTTTTATTAATAGCAGAGCCAGCGGAGCTCCACTGCTAAGCAAACTTATCGATCCGAGAAATTTTGGTTATGACGTCAGGGAAATTGCATGACCATCGTCGCTTTTGAAAAAGAGGTTTCTTTAAAAAGCTTAATTTTATTTAGCAAAACGATTGTTCGACAGTACAGTTTTAAACTTGACAAAAAAACATGTAATATCTATAAATGGAAAGAAAAAGTTCAAAAGAATACTGGTAGAAGGCGAAAAGTTCAGGTTTCGAAAGCTGCCTTCAAAGGAATTCATCGCTTTGTTTTCTTCACGGCAGAGAGCTTGCCCTGTTCTAAAACACAACCGAGTTTTGCTTCAGACATCTGCGTCAGGATCCCAATCTGTTGCTTCACTGAAACCCATTTTCAAACACTGTTTACACTCTAGAGCTAAAGTAACCGTGTCTAAATACATAAGGGAAATTAATTTGTTTTTTAGCTATCAGAAGGCTGTTGGGCTGCCCGTTCTCTCTGCCTGCTAACGTCACCCACTTGCGCTTTGTATTTATCGCATTTACTAGATAAGAAGAAGGTATCTGCTGTTAGTATGGGTCATGCTGCCCTTAATGGGTCCATAGTATTTTGCCCTTACCTAGTAGCCCTTTAGATATTGGACCTTGCAAGAATTTAGTTAAAGCGGAAAAACGATCAAGACTTGAACCTATAAAAAAGAAGGAACCGGTTTCGTTAGAATTAATTAAGTCTATTGTTAATAAGAACGCTCATGATACTCCTACTCTTAAAGATTTAAGGTTTGCTGATATGTGTGTTCTTTCATTCGTAGGTTTTTTCCGTGCAAATGAGTTTCGCAACATCCGACTCTGCAATATCACAGTGTTTTCGGTCTATATTACCATTAGACTTCCGGAGAGCAAGACAGATGTTTACAGAGAAGGTCAAGATGCGTTTTACACAAGTCCGGGAATTTTAAGTGCCCCCTATCGGTTGTTGTTAAGATATTTAGATGGTGTTAATATTACCATTTCCATGTACCCAGAATTTTTGTTTAGAAACGTTGTTTTTCTTAAATCCGTTGGATAGTATGTTTTCGGCGATAGGAAAAGTTCCTACACATGCTTTAGGCAGATGTTCAAGGAATGTTTTAAGCGACTTAGACTCAGGTCAACGATGTTTTGCTTTGCATAGCTTTAGGTTTGGCGGCGCCTCTTCCATTGTAACCAATTTAAAGAATTGCCCTTGAAGAGAATGTTTATTGAAACTACATGGTCGCTCGAAGTCCGATCTCGCCAAGGACATGTATGTAAAAGAACAGGTTGTAGACAAGCTGGATGTTGCCCAGAGCACTGGACTTTAGTTTTTTCACTTGCAATATTGTATTTTCAATTATCTTCTGTATTTATGTAAGATATTCTTTGGAATAAACGTTTCTCGTAGGAGTTTGTTTTACCCGAAACAAGCTGTACTCGCTCTTGTTGTCTTTTGTCTCTGTCTTTTCTTGCGGTGTCCGAATTGGAAGGAAAATAATTTTCATTCGGACGAACTTGGTGAGGGAGAATGAAAATAAATAAAAACTGGATATCTTAAAAGAAAACATCCTGCTTCAAGAAACAAAAGTACTGACACAAAATTGAAACACCTCCGACGGGACTCGAACCCGCAATTTTCGGCTTAGGAGGCCGACGCCTTATCCATTAGGCCACGGAGGCGCCTGATATATGCCTACCTTACCATTTTATGTTAGTAAAACATTGTTTCTGTTTTCTCTCAGACTGAAGAGAAACATGCACTGGGTATATCTAATTTGAAAGACGACAAAAATTTTGTGGTTCAAAACATTTTTTTTTTAATTTCTATTTTTCTTTTGATTTGCTCTGTAGAGAAAAGCGGGTTTAACAGATTTGATTTTACTCAAGATCATCCCAGACTATCTATTGGAGCTTATTGGTTATTTGTTTCTGTTTCACGATCATTTACCCATAAACGAGAAATACAACATCTCAGTGCTGGGGAGTTTACTAAGGTGCCCAATGGCGTTGTCCGAGGGCTATGAAGCGCCGTCTTTCTTTCTGCAAGTTCCGTTTGCTGAGCTACAGCGGGATTTGGGATAGTTCGTATCATTTGCATCAGATTATAGCTGCTCTGATCTTTTCATTCCAGTGGCACCGTGACATATATGCAGTTTTTCAGCCAATGGAGGCCTCGTTTTCTTATTACCTTGCCACAGTTAGACCTAACAAGAATGGTATCATTCAATGTTTCTGATGCTGGTGGCAGACACTTTCCTTCTACTAAAGTCTCTCTCTACCCTCGTCCGTTTCTTTTCACGAGTGTCGACAACGCAAGCTCTCTCAAGTTTTATCTGTCTTGCAGACAGAAGTGCATTTTGGTATTTGTGGTGACTTCTGCTTGAAGGACTTACGATTCCAAGACAAATCTTCATGCTGGCTAATTGCTTTATTCTCTTGCATAAGGTGGTATTACACTCAAATTTTGTGGCTTTTGGATGGAAACACTCTTGTGTCGTGAAAAAGGTGGCTATTGGTCATCGTGGTAGGTACAATAATAATTAAGTGTATTATCATTTGTTTGATCCTCCATTTATTAGAGTGGCCAACTCGATAACCTGCGATCAGCCGTGCTTTTTTTTCTTTTTTAAAGCGCTCGGAAGACGGTAGCGTCTTCAAAAAAGGCATTAAAAAAACGCCCGGTCGCAGGTTACCAATTCGAAAGCTTCTGCTACATTGGCCCCAACCTCGTCCCCAGGATCTTCTCGGCTTTCAATATGGCAATTGGAGCGCTTTTGCGAGAATCTTAAGAACGGCTCGATAGTTTTTTTTAAAACATTAAACACGCCTGCTTGACGATGTGACCAATTTTAGTATTGAGTCCTTTTAACACTGATTCATTGGAACACTTTCAGATTGAACGTTAAAGAAGATGTATGAACTAACGGAAAAGCTTGCGTTACAAATTTACAGTTGGCAAGTAAATGCTAATAGATTCAAAGAAATGCGTAAGTCATTGCTTCGTGACTTTTATCTAGTTACAACGAAAAGTAAAAATCACGGAGGAATGCATTGCGCATTACTTTGAATATATTAGCATTTACTTGCCAACTGTGAATATGTAACGCAAGCTTTTCCATCGGTTCATACGTCCTCTTTAACGTTAAATTTAAAAGTGTTCTAGTGTATCAATGTTAATAAGACTCAATAATAAAATTGATCACATCGTCAAGCACGCGTGTTTAATGTTTTAAAAAAATCTATCGAGCCGTTCTTAAGATTTTTGCAGAAGCGCTCCAATTCAAAAATTACCTCAAAATTATTACGCCAATGATCTTAGAAAAACAAATTCGTTTTCGAGATCGCGAACACAAGTTTCAACAGAACTTTCTAGGCGTAAAATAGTAAGTAAAAGACACATTTTAACAGTATTGTCTAGCCATTTCATCAAAGCATTGATTATTTTTCGATACTATAGTACATAGTACTATTACCAGGAGGGGGGAAGCAACTTCCCATACATTCTCTTAAATGAAATCCAAACGATGTTCTCACAACTTGCAAAGCAATCTGTGAGGTTCTGGTCAGCGGACATGCCTCCTACGCGTGCGCAGATGTTGCATGTTCCAACGGAACTCGGACGCTGAACATTCTCGTTCCCAGAGCCTACGATCTGTTCTGTCAGCGGTGGGATCGTAGGGCTCTGGTATCAGCCATTACCGGATGTCGTGAAATTTACGACATCCGGTAGCGCATGTCTAATTCGTTAAGGTGCTATTGCGCCTGCTCCGTTCTCGTCCGTGGAGCTCTGGGCATGACAATTCTGACAACAACTGAGAAATTTGAATTCCTATCGATCGAGTTGTGGTGCTTTATGGATCGACTAAAAGCTGTTCGGGACCCTCTTAATCTCCTGCAATTAGCGGAAAACCTGGAGCTTTAAAGGGAACAAACTCAAGAAGCTGCCTTTCGTGCCGTAGTTGTTCAGAAGAACGATTGTCCCTGCATTTTGCTCACGGGTTATGGATTTGTATCTTGCCTGATTAAAGGTATAATATTATGTTTGCATTTGCGTTATATTGAATTGTACAGTTATTTTATTACATTCGTCTGGTTTCTGTTGTATGAGAATGTCAACTGTATACCTTTCGTTTCGCCACCCCTAAACGCTATACTGTATTACGTTTTACCCCATCGAAAATTTCCAGAAGCATTTGGCGCCCAAGTTTTTAAACATCGACATCAAGAGGTCATTGCAAAAGTTGATGAGACAGTTACATGTAAGTTTATTTATGGACAAGCTGTAGTTTTGTAGAAAATGCTGTAGCGAGGAAAGAATCGCTGGCATTTAGCGACAATCTCAACACTTTGAATTCAAAATTTGGTCGCTTAATCTGCCCTAAGCCGCATTCTTTGCGTGGAAATTGATCAAGTCAATATATTAATTAATGCCCTGATTAATTCAATCGGAAATAAAACGTTATGCGTAGAAGCCAAAAATTTTTTACGTTATTGCGCATACAGTTTGAATCGGCCAATCAAAAAAAATAAATTTTTGGCCGTTACCAGAGCTACAAGAGACGTAATTTAAAAAGAGCCGCGTAGCTCTGGGGACGAGAATGGACGCTGAAGGGAAAAAATTATGGCGGCCAAAGGCGGCGGATTCGGTTTTGTCCCTTCGTTTAGGTAATTGACGAATTGATCGTATTTTACACTTATATCATATTTTCGTGCATTTTGCTTCTTATGAAGACAAAAGTTTACTCTCGGAGTTTTTTTAGTCGCAAAGTAGAACAGTAGCGCTTCGATCAATCCAGTCTGTGCTGATCAACTGTATAGAATGAGATAGAATTTTCTGAAGCTGGGTTAAAAAGTGGGATCGGGTTCAAAGTACTGAACTGTGAAATGATCTTGTTAACACATAACTGGATTATTGACAATAAAGGTCGTATTTTTTGCGTAGGTATTGTTTCCATGCATTAGGTTATAGCAGTTTTGATTGAATTTATTTCCATCGATGTTTTATGGCACATTTCCCGTTGCAATTTATTTAGACCACGCTGGAGGAAAACATGCAAACCGAGTACAGCCATAACTGTCTCATCTCATGCTATCAATTCGTTACAGAATGAGATGTAAAAATAAACATTGACAGTATTTTTATTTATCCCATGCATCAGTTCAGCGATAGACAAAGACCAAAATTACGTCGCGAAGTACAAGAAATAAAATCCTGAATAGTTCAAGCGCTTTCTCTCGGTGAGAAGTTTATTTACGTTGAATTATCTAGTTCTAGCATTCAACTTTGAAACGTTTGTCGCAAACCTGTTCTCCAAGTATAAATAAGCGAAACGTGACTGCCGTACAGCTCGCAGCTGATCCACTCGCCACTGCAACAAACAAGACAGTGCGAAAACAGAAGCGTCTTCATCAATGTCGCTTCCATCGAATATTCTCTTGTACGAAACTGACAGTAAGTTCCATGAGAGATTAGCTGCTCACCGCTTACTTTCCCCCGACAAAATACAGATAAATTCTGAAAACTATTTCAAATGAGTTGATCGTCGATCGGAAATATTTATTATGACGAACACCGCTGTCCACGTTTTGACTGGACCGCTTTGCAAGTTGTGAGAACATCGTTTCTCGGTCCCAGGCCTCGCTTCTATCCCCCCCCCTGTACTATTACTATGCAAAAACTAAGGTTGAAAATGTTTTTGCGATTTACTTGAAAACAAACATACAGAATTCTTTTGTTCTTGTATAGTTTGTTTGCCATACACCACAGATTAAGATGTTGGTACTTGCTTTTCAAAATGAAATCTGGATCGCGCAAAATTTCAATTTTACTGTTTTCGAGGATTTTTGTTTATCGTTGTCATGGAAATATCGAATTTCACAAAATGTAAACCACGCTAAAGTTCAATCCAAAACCAACAAGTATTGCAAATTTCACATAGATCTGACAAGGACAAGACTGTCTAAGAGCCGATTCAAAAAGTTAGGTATGGTCCCAAAAAAACTGTATCGAAACACCTTAAAATGGCGGCTTCGGCGAAAACAGTGAGAAGATCTGGCTAAGGTGAAGATAAACAAAATGGCGGAAAAAGCTGAAGTTTAGTTCAAGAAAAAAAGAGGGAAAAAAAGACAAGTTTTGCATGTAAGAGTTTTAGCAATACGGCAAAGTGTTAGAGGTCTTGTTTTTGCTGTTCAGTGTTTCTTTTTTTGTTATTTTAAAGTTGAGTAATGGGCTTGAGCGTACTCGACTGCGGAACTCCATACCGCTAGTTGATGTTGCTCAAGGCAGGAGGCAGGAGGTCTATGATATTTCCTTACACGTATCCTCACCACAGGGCCGAGCTCTGCGGTATAAAAGGCGTTAAAAGGCAAATTTTTGAAATTCCTTTCTGTCAGTGACACGACGAGTTTGTCAAATCCCTCAGAAAAAAGCCGGATAGGCTGTTGGGCTTATATACAAGCACGCTAACTAGACATCCCTAATGAAAGAAAGAAATTACGTATGCAAGAGAGTACAAAGATCACGCGTAATTTGTAAAAACAATTAACCAACTTTAATACAACGTTGTTAAGACTCGTAGATTTATTATGCCGAGCGAGCCTTTTTCGCGTGTCTAAGAAATATCGCTTGCTGACGGCTTAAGTGTGCAACTAAATATAACATGGTTTCGTTGAAGACAAAAATACTTGTTTTCATTTGTTTTACAGTTCCCAAACTTATTTCATAGAAATATATCTCGGAAGCATGTTAACTTCGTCGCTCGCAAATGACTACAGCTAAAAAGGCTCTTTTGTACTGGCCTTTTCTTAAATTTTCATGAGAGAAATAGACTTCAATTAATCTCTAATTTTGGCCATGGTGATGGCGGTAAGGCGGACGACAAAAACCACGCGAGAAATTTGGAGACGGAACAGAGGCGAAGCGAAGGGAGCCAGGGAGTTTGAATCAAGTGCTTAAATTCCAAGCGAAAACTAAGTCAGTAGTCTGTAATTTTCGGGGCTTATTGTGAGGCGATTTTCGCGAGCGCGTGTATTTCGCCGGAAATTATCGCCAGAATGGAGGAACAACTTGCAGGCTATGCGACAAAAAGCGGCGATCACTGGTAACTTTCGATAAACAACAGAACGGTAACAGCGTGCGAAAACTAATAGCATTTCCCCGATCATCGAGAAATCTAAAAGTTACTCCGGGATTTCCGGTAATTCACTTCACTCAGCCATATTAACGTTCGCGAGTACTACTTATTAAGATAAAATTTCTTGAAATTATGAATATATGAAACTCATATATTTGAACTGCAGAATGAAGAAATAAGTGGAAAGAAGATCCTCGCAGTTATTAACGCAACTTATGCAGTTGCAAAAAGAAAGCCTGACAAAATCAGGCTTGCCGGGATTCGAACCCTGACCTCTGCGATACCGGTGCAGCGCTCTAACCAAGCTCCCAGTTGGCTTGTTAGCTCAGTTGGTTAGAGCGCTGCACCGGTATCGCAGAGGTCAGGGTTCGAATCCCGGCAAGCCTGATTTTTTCAGGCTTTCTTTTTGCAACTGCATAAGTTACGTTAATAACTGCGAGGATCTTCTTTCCACTTATTTCTTCATTCTGCAGTTCAAATATATGAGTTTCATATATTCATAATTTCATCTTCATCTTTCCTGGGTATATGACGAACCAACTTAATGACCAGCTCCCAGTTGGCTTGTTAGCTCAGTTGGTTAGAGCGCTGTACCGGTATCGCAGAGGTCAGGGTTCGAATCCCGGCAAGCCTGATTTTTTCAGGCTTTCTTTTCGCAACTGCATAAGTTGCGTTAATAACTGCGAGGATCTTCTTTCCACTTATTTCTTCATTCCGCAGTTCAAATATATGAGTTTCATATATTCATAATTTCATCTTCATCTTTCCTGGGTATATTTCGAACCAATTTAATGACCAGCTCCCAGTTGGCTTGTTAGCTCAGTTGGTTAGAGCGCTGCACCGGTATCGCAGAGGTCAGGGTTCGAATCTCGGCAAGCCTGATTTTTTCAGACTTTCTTTTCGCGACTGCATAAGTTGCGTTAATAACTGCGAGGATCTTCTTTCCACTTATTTCTTCATTCCGCAATTCAAATATAAGAGTTTCATATATTCATAATTTCATCTTCATTTTTCCTGGGTATATTACGAACCAATTTAATGACCAGCTCCCAGTTGGCTTGTTAGCTCAGTTGGTTAGAGCGCTGCACCGGTATCGCAGAGGTCAGGGTTCGAATCCCGGCAAGCCTGATTTTTTCAGGCTTTCTTTTCGCAACTGCATAAGTTGCGTTAATAACTGCGAGGATCTTCTTTACGCTTATAAAATTTCTTTTCAGTTCAGTTCGTTCACCACTATCATTCTTACTCGGAAGCGGCTCAAAGTGATAACTCGGCTGACTTTTTATACGGAAAGCTATGAAACTTCGACTCTGCGAATACTAAATTGGTAAAAATGCTTCTTTGTTTTGAGTTCTTAGTAATCAGTGACAAAGTTGGAACACAACTAAGAAAAACTTGGCTTTTCACAGCTCACTCCTGAATATCGCTGAAATCTACGGGACGTTTTGCACCCTGTGCAGAAAGCTATTTAGAATGCGAAATGCTTTGGAAAAACACTTTAACAAAATAAAAGCTCCCTGGAAATGACGTACCGGAAAGTAGACTTTTTTCTTGGAGATAAGCAAGCTGCAAAAGTGTATTCCCGACTTCTGAGAAAGCGTGTTCAGTATTTGGAGTGGTTTGCAGAACTAGTGGAGTGTAGAACTCTGCACACAATCCTTGTGTACCTGGTAAGTAGGTTTTGAACTCTCTAAGGACGGGTACTTCGCAATGCAAGTGGACTGACGACGGACACGTGAATATACTTGGGAGAAACGAGGCACGCGACCACGATAGGGTACACTCTTTTTTCATAGATAAGAACCATTTTTTTAAGAACTTTGAGACTGAGATTTGCCCCAAAATTTAAGAAAATGTATGGGCTAAAATAAGAACATCCTCAGGCTCAGCCAAATTATACGCGTTCTTATAAAATAGAGTGTAAAGTGTGGAATTTCGCGCGCGTTCGCGTGTTAAGCAATCGGAAATTCCTCTTCTTAGTAAAATTCCGAATATAAGTCCCAGGCCTTATATTTTAGACTACAAGCAGTCCCTCTTCCTACGCTGACACAATCAAGCGAGAATATACGAGCGCGTTCGGAATTAGCCTCCCACGTTGGGGCCACGCGACAAGCGACTTAACCACGCGCTTGCGCGTTCTCCTCGCTCGACTTCCCCTGACAGTTTGTAGTCTCTTTGATTTCACAAGGAGCTTTATATGCGGGAGACGTATTGTGATTATTTGTTTCCAAATGGCTGGGGTTTGACCCTAAAAACAGAATGTAACGCCACCTTGGCACCATTAATCAGGTAAACTTCAGGGGGAGGGGGAGGAGGGGCTTATTATCGGAAGGATCATTTGGGAGGGGCTTTTATTTGCAAATTTACTGTATTCTGGACTTAATAGACCCCTTCACAGTTAAGATTGCATCATGATTAATCAGGGGCAGTATTGTGAAAAATTAAATTGCCGTATCAACCTTTGGATTTCACTGCTGAAGGTGCCCAGGTACTACACCCCTAATAATGCTTGATTTGAAAGGTCTGGTATTTTAGCAAAACAAAAAGAAAAATGGCCAACTCTGGGTGTAATTACAGCACAGAAGTGTTGGAGGGTTGTTGTTGATTAAGGTCATATTGGAGGGTAGAGGTAAATGTTATAGGCTCGATTTTTGCCACCCAGTCGGGTCTAACCCAACAAGGGTTATATTTATTTGTTTTAGTGGGGGTGGGGTTAAACTGCTGGAGTAGCTTCTCTGGGCATGCCTGCTAATCTTAATTTAGTCAAATGGTTAAAAATTAAAATAATAATAGAAATAATAATAATAATAACACATCTGTTTTTCTTTTCTGGTTCTTCTTTACATTTACCAATGTACACCTTGACCTCTCCGGCCATCTAGTGAAAAGGGTTGGAAGTGCTAAACTGAACAGTGTAAAGTTACACAATCACCTGAAACCACTATGCGTAAAGAGAAAGCAATGTGTGTGTCATTCAAGACCTACGACATTGATGATGTTCACAAAGCAATGTCAGATCAGTCATTTGTTACCCCTCCATTTGTCAAAAGCCTTTAATGGTAAAACTGAAATAGCCAACAGTGTTAACGCTCACCAACTGTCCAGCCGTGCTGTTCTAAAAGCTGCCAAACAAAAACAACTGCCAAGAAGCTCTGTCCAGTCAGAAATAAACATTGGTGTGTGACAATAGAATGTGAATTTATATGGATCCCTGTTTGACACTTTCTCCAATGGCATTTTAACTGTGCAAGTTTACATAGCAGATGCACAGTTATAAAAGGAAAACAGGGGTGAGGGGAGTATTAAAAGGCTTCTGAGTTGTAGTACAGTGCATGCCATATTTTGGTGAAAATAGTGTGGAATAGTCACTGCAGTGACTAATTCTCACCAACTGTCCAGCCGTGCTGCTCTTAAAGCTGCCAAACAAAAACAACTGCCAAGAAGCTCTGTCCAGTCAGAAATAAACATTGGTGTGTGACAATAGAATGTGAATTTATATGGATCCCTGTTTAACACTTTCTCCAATGGCATTTTAACTGTGCAAGTTTACATAGCAGATGCACAGTTATAAAAGGAAAACAGGGATGAGGGGAGTATTAAAAGGCTTCTGAGTTGTAGTACAGTGCATGCCATATTTTGGTGAAAATAGTGTGGAATAGTCACTGCAGTGACTAATTCTCACCAACTGTCCAGCCGTGCTGCTCTTAAAGCTGCCAAACAAAAACAACTGCCAAGAAGCTCTGTTCAGTCAGAAATAAACATTGGTGTGTGACAATAGAATGTGTGAATTTATATGGATCCCTGTTTGACACTTTCTCCAATGGCATTTTAACTGTGCAAGTTTACATAGCAGATGCACAGTTATAAAAGGAAAACAGGGGCGAGGGGAGTATTAAAAGGCTTCTGAGTTATAGTACAGTGCATGCCATATTTTGGTGAAAATAGTGTGGAATAGTCACTGCAGTGACTAATTCTCAGTTTTCTGATTTATTTTAATATTCGTCTTTATTTTCTGGTAAAAGGGTGATCCAGAAACAAAAACATCACTCGCTTTAGAATTGTTGGTAGTTTTATACTTTATTTCTTAAAATGAAATGCAAATTCACACTGATCACTATAATGTACAATAATGTAATTAGCCCCTTTTTGTCCTGGCCTCAATCAATATCATTATCGATCCTAAAATCCATTGTGTGAGGTACAAATTTTAAAATTTACGGATAATTAACAAATCATAATGTACAGTGTACAGCTGCAGATATATACAATTTCCTGCTGATATTCTCTAAGGTTGTAGTCTTTGGAGTCACCAGTGTGAATACTTCAACCAAGGTTACATAAACGATAAATGATTCAAAAATTCTAAGACCAACTAGTTAGTATTTGTTGTTTTTTTAAATGAGAATCACCTGTTAAGAGCTCCTCACCTGTTAAAAGCTCCTTTTAGAATTAGACACCTGGAGAAAAATAATAGTCAAGGCTAAAAGGCCGTGCTACTCTTTTATTTTAAGCATTTAAAAATTCACAAATTGTAAATTATTTGAAATCTTCTA
Source organism: Siderastrea siderea (assembly GCA_964030785.1). NCBI lineage: Eukaryota > Metazoa > Cnidaria > Anthozoa > Scleractinia > Rhizangiidae > Siderastrea > Siderastrea siderea. The sequence goes on from OZ034972.1 coordinate 1,011,006, forward strand.
ATCTTAACTTTGTGCAATACTTTGATAAAATAACCAGGAACCCAATGAACTCATTGTTATACCTCTTGACTCAAATTCATTTTCTGACTGGGCAAGAAGTACTGTGTGTCAAAACGTATATATACATGTAACACATATAAAATAAACTTACATTCCTGTGTCAAATTTTTTTCCCGAGAAGCACCTGGAGAAAATTGTTTCTCAAAGAGGGCCGCTGACAAAACCTGGATCGGATCGGATCGGATCGGATTGACAAAACCGGGACTGGACCGGATCGGACTCACAAAACCCGGATCGGATCGGATTGGATTGAAAAAACCCGGATCTGATCAGTGAAAGTATCCCCACTAAAAATAGTCATGTGGCACCTCTGGATCAAGATGACACAATAAACAATAAGTCAACCACATTCTGTGGTGAACCACATTCTGTTGGATCTCTCCCACAGAACCAAGCGGAAAGACAAAGAGGAATGGAGCCTAAAGTAACAATTATATCAAGATAATTCGCGTCTTTACCGTCCTTTACTTGAAATTTTAGCAATTAATGAATTGAGCTGTAAACTATCTGTGGCTGAGGCTTTCTACCTCAATCATGAAAATACACGATGATTCACGATGATTCACGATGATCTGCGGAAGTTGGTCATATGACTGAAGGATCTACCCCCATCCAAAAATCAGGGACAAAAATACGATTAGTAAGGACAAAAATATTTCAGTTTGAGACCCTGTTTTGCCATATAACAACTAATGAAATTTTGGGCCGTTGACAAAACCCGGATCGGACCGCATCGGATCGGATCGGATCGGACTGACAAAACCCGGATCGGATCGGATCGGATCGGATCGGATCGGACTCACAAAACCTGGATCGGATCGGATCAGACTCACAAAACCCGGATCGTAGGTAGGCACATTTCAAATTCCCATTCTTTTCATGAAGTAGTTTACAGAGTGTAAACCCATAACAATAAGCAAAAAGTCTTCACGACAGAACGGAGAAGAAAAAGCAAAACCAGTGCAATGGCAATCACTTTCTTGATCTCTCTTCGTCATCTTGATCCAGAGATACCACTTGACCATTTTTAGTGGGAATTTGAAATGCGCCTACTTTCAAGGAGTAGATATGGGTTTAATAGAATTCGAGCCGATCCAGGTTTTGTCAGTCCGGTCCGATCCGATCCAGGTTTTGTCAGTCCGATCCGATCCGATCCGATCCGATCCGATCCGGTCCGATCCAGGTTTTGCCAACGGCCTTGCTGGACGGCAATTTACTAGATGAGCCATCAGCCGCTGCTGGCGATGATCGTGGAGATGGAGTCGATGGAGGTGTCTCGGGAAAGGAGGCGGGAAATTGACTTATTCCCGCCATTTCTTCAGTGATCGGGAGGGAATTTATGATCTGCTTGATGGCCTTGAACTCCACGGAGGACATCACTTTTTCTTCATTGGGATTCTTTGCCCGAATCGACGAGCCATTATCCCGAAAAGCGTCGACACAAGGACCATATCCTTCTTTCGAGTCGATCCAAGCCACGATGGATTATAAACACGCGCGCCATTTTGATCGGTGAGATCCTGCACTGAACTGCCTAGGTCGGCTGCTCCATTCAGTCGAAACAGCGTACCAAATCAGTCCCGACAAAGGGAAGGCACGAAAACCCGCTAGAGCCGAAGAGAATATGGAGGCCACATTCGACGATCTCGCTAACCTTTGATTTTCGCGCGATACAACCAATGTTTACCTTATATAGTCTCCAAATAATTAACTTTTTTAACTGCATGCTTTCCATATATGTACAGGAGTCTGGTATTGCTTGATAAGTAATGCTGTGACATGCATGACATATCAACAGACCGCAAAGTAAACCACGACGATAACTCAATAACCGCAAAGTACACTTTTTTGACAGACGTTTTAACCTTCCTAACAACGTTACCGGAAATTAGGACCCATACCCTGCTGCGAGTTTCAGAGTCGCATGAATCCTGTCATGATGATTACGTGGCTACGATTCGAAGAAGTGACGAGTCCTGAAACTTAGCGGTCCTGTATTGAAAGGCTAATTTGCAAACTTCCTAGGTAATTACTACAGCGAAGTAAGCATTCAAACACAGAAACAATCACGCACCACAAAAATATTTTATTTTTGATAGAATCTTCTATATTCAGAAATGAAATGTATGTAACAGTAAATGCATTTCTGTACGATGTAACGTTCGGATACGAAGGTTTTCATGTCTAACGTTGAAACTTGGCATAACTGCGGAAAATCGTTTTTGTACAGCTCTTAGGTTATCGTGAGTTATCTTGAAAGGTAACTCAATATTCTCATTAGAATGAGAAAACAAATAGCTCTTGCAATGATTATTCCTTCTTCTAGACGTTTAATATTGGAAATTGAGACTATGTCTACTTCTACCTGTCACACTCATAAATATACGGAGCCGTATTGTCCAAACTGTGCCGCAAAGAATGACATAGAGAACTTTGCTGAGATATTCCATCTTAGACTCGTCCCCTACAGTTTTTCAACTTAAGATAAAATAAGCCTTACACATTGAATAGGAGTTGCTCTCGCTGAATAAGCAGCTCAAACATTTAATCTTAACACTTTTGTTGCAAACGTTTCGCTCATTATCACCGTTATTTTGTATCTTTCTATTTTTTTTTCATTCGTCTTTTGCAATTAGTCACCATTTACTTTGTAATCAACACTGTTTTGTAATATTCTTCACACACACACACACACATATATATATATATATATATATATATATATATATATATATAAAACAGTTAATGGTTGCCTCAGGCCAACAAAGAATGCCACTGCGTCAGGAGGATCAAAGATTCACAGTCCAAGCCTCACTGCATGGAATTAAAACTCGTTGAAGGAAAGCGAGGACGGACAACTTCTGACGATTAAAAAGTTAAAAAGTTTAATAAAAAAATAAAAACGTTTCGGTCAGTAGACCTTCATCAGTTACATCTGTAACTGAAGATTAATCTTCTCTCCTGATCAATAGAATACTGCGTTGTCAGCTAAGACCAAAAACCAAAAACAAAAAAGAAAGCAAGAAAAAACAACAAAACAAATCAAAACAAATCAAAACAATAACAACAACAACAACAAAAAACAAAGAAAAACAAAACAAAAAAAACGAGGGACTCGAAATTAATATTTTCCAATTCAATTACTTATAACTACATGTATTTGCAATGACATAAGATTTAAGCGTGTCTCTTATTTGTTTACTGGGCTCACAAAAATATATGATTGCCTATACAGGAAATAATCAGGAGCTTTTAAGTGAAAAACTACTTGCAAGCACCCAAAGGAAGAGGTTCGATAGGGCAACTACAAGCGGAAACAACTGCCAGGCCAGAGTGGTTTGGTTTGTAAATTTTCGGTTTAAAGAAAATAGGTTAAGTTCTGTAAGGTGACAGTGGATTTTTGAATAGTACAAACTGATAATTCTAGTTGAGCAGGGGAATCCTGAATAGTCTCCTTGACAATTTTGTGGGTGGCTATAGTGAGATCTTTATCAACGCTGGCATAAAAAAATTGTGTCGGAAAGTTGCTGAAAAACTTCTTGATGGTAAATCTCGGACCGGGAGACCGATACCTCGCCACCTTTGTCGGCCCCTTTCACAACAATATCTTTGCTTTTTTAAGACTAACTGCCCAGTCTGTACAAAGGTTTTTTTTCTTTCTTACATTACCATGTTTCCACCCATAGGGTAGCTCCACCGTCAGGGCTCTACATATATATAAACTACATACAACCCAAAAATCCCTGATTCCCTCTGACAAAAGGCTAACACTGGAAACGTCAGCCTTTGATCAGGCGCCAATGGGATTTAAACCCATGACCTCCTGTTTACGAGACAGGCACTCTAACCAACTGAGCTACGGCGCCCTTGATGGAGTGAGCAACAACTTTACGAGAGTATAATTAACAAAACAAGTCGTTTTCCACTTCTCTCTCAAATGAAATAGCGCGTTAATTTTTAGCAAAGAGACACTAGTAGCCAGGTCGACAAAATGGCGACAGTTCTTACTTTGTTTTTTTTTTTCTTTAATTGAACAGTCAAACCTCATGATACTCATATAGTAAAAAAACGTTTTTTACGAATGCAAGTTTTTGCGACGTAAATATACTCAAATCTCAAAGCTTCAAGGACTAATGAACATGCAGAAATAAATTAAAAACCTATTTAAAAAATAAATGTTTCCGGCAGGGATCGAACCTGCACCTTTCCGCGTGAAAGCGAACGTGAAATGGAGTACACAACGGAAACTATGCATTTATGAAATTTCTCCACCTATTAGCCACAAAAACATGATATTTAACAAAATTAATAAAGAAGGAAAAACCAGTATTATACTGATAAGGCATGAATTTATAACCAATCATAGCGCATGCAGCTTCCAAACTACACTGTAAGATAAGATAACTCACTGATATACAATGATTTTCATATTAAGCGTCAGATCTTATCTTTGTTATTAAGTTTTTTTTCTTGCTTCATTTTGGGTCTTATTTCGTAATATTTTTACCAGCCAAATTTTTGGCTTGGAGTTTGTGGATTGAAGAAGGCATTGTTGATGTTTTCGTATTGTGTTTTAACTAACCCCTAATTAGTTTTCATATATTACTTTTATTTTTGTTATTATTTAAATCATCTAAAACTATATTTACACTATACTGTAAAACTAGTTTAGCAGATAAGTGAAATTATTCTGCATTTTATGATAGGATGAAACTTGGCACACTAATACTAGGTATCGTAGGGAATGTTTTAAGAGCAAATGTCGCTAAGGTTTGAGCAAAATTGGAAATGGTCAAAATAAACTTCCCTTCATTTTTTGTGTGAAGTTAGTCCTTCGGGTGGAAGTAATCATGAGGGTATTTTTTTCATTTCTCGTGATAAACCGAACTTGGTATCAGAGGGGGAAATTCATGCCCAAAAATGAATTTTTTTGGATGTTTTAACCCCCGAAAATGGACTTTTTGTTAGCTAATATTATCAAAGCACAAGAGACTGGTTGAAATTCTTTTCATATCATAGCAACTAATCATCCTGCGACTTTACAAAAATGTTGTTAGATTTTTCCTTTGTTCCTGGGGGGACCCCTGGCCCTGTATTCTTTGTAAGGGGGGGGGGAACTCTACTTTTGAAAAAATGAAAATGAGACTTCTTTGGCTAAAACAAAATCTAACTGGTATATACATTTTAATCAAATTCGAAGTTGTAAATAAATATTTGATCCTTTATTAATCTTCTGATGCTTAAAAGTCCGCGGGCACTCAAGTGGTTTTAGAATAGAAGATCCTTGTAAACGACACCATTTGCAGATGCTGCAAGGATGAGAACTGAACTCTTGATCTGGCGATAATAATGGCCATGACCGAAATGGAACCTTGAAGGATCTCTGAATTCGGTGCGACTTGGGTTGGCTCTAAGGCCGCTCTTGAACCGATTACTTTACAAAATGGTATGTCAGACAACAATTGTTTCTTATAAAGCTTATTTATTTAGTTTAGTTGACTGTCCAGTTTATATTTACAGCTTTCTCAACCGGTTAACTGAGTACTGTTTTCGCATAAATTAACAGTCCCCAACGTGAGTGTGGTGTTGAAAAAGTAATATTTCAATTTGCATAATATTATCCTACAAAAGGGAAATAATAGCAATCTATAGATGATAAAGAAACAGCATGATGGTGTATAAATGCTGTAGCATTCATTAAGTTCTAACAAGTGGCCACTTAAAATAGTAGAAAATTGTCATTTTGCCTCAGGTGCCTGTTTTAAATCACATGCCCTGCAAAAACCACTTGAGTGCCCGCGGACTTTTAAGCTTCAAAAGATTAATAAAGGATCAATTATTTATTTACAACTTCGAATTTGATCAAAATGTGAATACCAGTTAGACTTTGCTTTAGTCAAAGATGTCTCATTTCAGTTTTTCAAAAGTAGAGTTTCCCCCCCCCCCCTTACAAAGAATACAGGGCCACGGGTCCTCCCGGGAACAAAGAAAAAATGTAATAACATTTTTGTAAAGTCGAAGGATGATAGGTTGCTATGATGTGAAAAGAATTTCAACCAGTCTCTTGTGCTTTGATAATATTAGCTAACAAAAAGTCCATTTTCGGGGGATTAAAACATCCAAAAAATGCATTTTTGGGCATGAACTTCCCCCTCTGATACCAAGTTCGGTTTATCACGAGAAATGAAAAAAAATACCCTCATGATTACTTCCACCCGAAGGACTAACCTCATACAAAAAATGAAGGGAAGTTTATTTTGACCATTTCCAATTTTGCTCAAACCTTAGCGACATTTGCTCTTAAAGATTAGAGGCAATCTGGAAAGGATCTGTGGCAGCTGGGAAGGGGGGAGGGGAATTTTTTCAATATGGCCGCCATTCAGACTATCAGACTATCAATAACTTGATGTAGTATCAAATTGTCATTTTATTTGTCTGCTTGTTGATTATCCCACCAAAACAAAACATTGACATTTTGGGGGGTGATTTAACTGAATAGTGGATCGTTTTATTTTAGGTCAAAATTATGCAAATTAGATATCTAATCAACTCAATTACACTGGTCGAATAATTTAACCACAACTTCACTTTCTCCTCAATAATTTCGTTGACCACTTTCAAGCTTATCTGTTTAACTGTTTCATGGCAGAACTATGATGCAGTAGAAGAACGTATAGGAACACGTGCTACACACGCTATTTGTTCAGTTATTTGTCCTTTTACTCCCTATTCTCATCAGTTTACGTCAACTACAGTAACGACACAAGCACGGTAACTTTTAAAACAGATTTTCATTGGCGAATTTACTCATTCGTCTATAGCCTTTACAGCTCTCGATTAACTGATTCGTTCTGTTAAATGCAACTGAATTTTGTTGGACTGTACAGTTTGGCGCTAAAAGAGCACCAGGCCCACAAATAGCCAGCTTAGTATCCTGTCAGCGTCTAAATGAGGGTTACGGAAGGGACATTCGTGCAGATGAAGTAGTGTGTTCTCTAACATCCTCTCTGAAAAGCGTTTTTCTTGCATTGTTGACATTGTTATCAGACATTGGAAGCAGCAATGAGTTCTTATTCGTTAAGCTTGGAAGTATTTAGTCTGTGTGTGGTGCTGTCAATTGTGCGCACTGTCTATGCAAACATATGCAATGCAAGCATACATGTAGCCTCAATGAGCATACTCTACAGCGATTTAGCTACGCATCTTCTTCTTTTCGTAAAACACGGCATGGTGCTGCATCTAGTACATGGTGCATGCATTGCATCTGTTGTTTGACGTACTCAAGTACGCGAGAGACATATAGTACCCGAGTAAACTTCCCTTCCGCATTCCACTTTGTTAGCCGATATTGACTTCAAACATCGTTTGGAACCAGTCACTGTCTGCGGTATGAAGTAGCATATTATCCGTTAAGAGTACAACTCTCTCGATAGTTTGTCAACGTCAAGCATTATTGTCTCATCTTGGTGCAAGCCAAGGACACGTACCTCGTTGCAATTCTAGGATACAAAAGAGCATTTTTTACTTCTTAAGTCTAACTTCCAACAGAAGTGTACTGCAACGGTGGATTGATCAGACTATCCCAGGTCATGATTTCGAACTCCTTCCGTCTACCAGAAATGTTATTGCAATCGTTATGGTGCAACCTTAGTATTCGCACAAATCAGCGTAGCTAGGTTTCGCGCTGCGAGAATTTTGTACCTTAGATGCGATGCCTTTTGAACCAATACATAAAGTACGAGTGCTAACCTGATGTGCATGGAAGGTTTCTTTGGCATTTAATTCAGACTTCCAAGAATGAATCTGCACACTTGGTTTTAGTATGTTTTCTTATACAAGTACTGGAATCACATAGCTGCATACAAAAAGTTTCCACATGCTTTAAGTAAGTAAGTTGTACATGCAGGTAACACCCAAGATGGCCACCGGTATCCACCATATCCCCTTCATACAATGTAATTATTTGCAAAAGTTATCTGTGGCTGTTTAGTTACTCTTGTGGTTGGTAAAGTGGATAAAAAATAGTTATCTTAAAATAGGACAAACAGTAGCGCTTAGACTTTTTAAGGGCCCATTACAGTATCTTTTTAGGCCGTTGCTAGGGAAAAATGAGTTTGCTGTAACTCAACACATGTATGCCTTCATTGGACCAAATTTGGACAACATTCATTGAGGGCAAGTATAGTTCAGTTTATGACGTCATCGGGCCACGCCCCATGTCACGTGATCAGAAACAGAAAAATGCGTTTTTACTTCAAGACTTACCTTTTTGTCCATAATTTCTTGTACCGTACCATTTCATAAGCCGTCTTGAGGAAATTTAAGCATGCGTTTTGGTTTACGTAGAAAAATAAACAAATAAGAATGAAAAATGTGCTTCTTTGACCACTCTTTTGGGTATAATTTTTTTGTTTTCTGTTTTTTCGCAAAAAGGATGCTTAAATTTCGAGAAAAAAAGACGTTTTTTCGAATTCTTTTAAAAGGCAGCAGCTACGTTTACTTCTCGACGAGAAAAGTACATTTTTCGCGACACCGGAAGTGACGCTACTTTTTTCAATGGCCAGGTGCCTAACCGTTAAATGGCTAGGTTGCTAAGGCGATAATTTTCCCATTCTTGGCATCGTGGACGGTAGCTGAGCTGAGCTGAGCTGTTGTTGGAATAATGGCCGCGAGTCAGATAAAAGCCGTCGAACTGGATGTGTAATGATGATTGGTTTTTTTGTTGGATTGCTTCAGTTCTCGCTTCTTTCACGCTCCAGTCGGCGATCTGTTTTACGAACGGCGCAAGCCGTTCAACAATGTGGATCCACCGAGTCGAATTGACTTGGTCCAGCTTAGAGTCCAGAGAATTTTATGATAATCTTTGAAATACTGCCCACTGACAAGGAATGAAAGAGCAACGATTACGTTACGTATTGCAGACCTTGGACGAGTTGTGGCTTTCACGAGAGGTATCACTCTTCAAGCTGAATTTCTGTACACATCGACTGCACTCGAACTCAAACTCTTCAACTGTGTTTTGTTTTACCGAACAAAATTCGTATTTCTCAGTCCTTTCTACAGTCACAGTCTTTTAGATCGGTTAAATTACTTTTTGCTAATTTCTCAAGTGATGTTGTTAGCAGACGTTGCCCATCAGATGTATCGAGCTCACCATTATTTGTCAGGTATTCTATCGTGTGCTTTGATAATAGCATTGTCAATGTGGGCATGAAATTCTCGCGATAGAGCTGCTTTCAAGGACAATTTACAAGCTTCCTTTCTTGCCGTATGCTGCTCCACGCTGTCTTGCGACAGTGGCTGCAAGTCAGTGGCCTCGAGAGCTTCGTTTTTTGAAGAGCTGTCTAAACACTGGAGTTCCTCAGGTTCGGAAGGACAGTTCACAGGTTTGCATATCGATTACAGTTTTCTAGCAAGCCACGTCAGGTAGTTTGGGAGCAGTCGAAGTCACGGCCGCGGACACAGGGATTTCTTTATGGGTTCGGGATGATGGCACAGTACTTATTTCGGTTTGCCTCCGCATCATTGACATTTCTATCCCCGACCTGACACTGAAAAACTTTGAATGTCGGCTTTTCGCGATCTGCATTTCCCGATCGACTTGTAGCCATCGCTGCGCTTTCTGTTTACGTGCGTAAGTGGATAGCTTCGAGCTCATTTTCAACTGAAACACCCAGTTTAAGAAATAAAGGCACAACTCACATGTTGTAAACGTAAAGCAGAAAATTAAAATCAATTTAAAAAGTAAACAAAAAAGTTTCTTTTGTGTTTGTCGCAACGAAATAAAAAATTATCGGCGAGTTGAACCGGCGACGGGCCGGCGGCGTCGGGAGGCCAGAAAGCGCGCGAAAAATTTGCGGACGACCGGAAGTAAAATTGCACGTGCATGGCAACCGCGTATCATAGCAACGAGATACTTTAATGGGCCCTTAACTGAATAAGTCAAGACGCTTTAACTAACCTAATTAAATACAACTTCCTTTTTTTCTTTTGTGTTTGTGTTTCTGGCTATTTACTAGCCCCCAGGAAAAAATAATACAGTGTCCTGAATTCTTTTACCAGTTAAAACGAACAATTTATAGTTGTCTCGTACAAACGTTGAGACGATAGTAATGAAAAAATAAGGTACAACTATGCAAACATCAAATGTGAATTAATTAATATTTCTTATTTGCATAATCATGACCTCACAGGTATCTTTTCAATTTTCCATTCTCAGAAACCAATTTTGATAGCATTATTGTACTCTTTGAACGTATTTCAGCAGAGCTGTACGATCAGACATTGTTTTAGACAATTATGCTATATGTTTCCACCCCAAAGAAGTATAGCTGGCGGGCAGCCATTTTGAATAATTAACCCCACTACTTTTACCATCCTCTCCTGCCTGACACAGAGCATATCCTGATTGCCTCTAATCTTGAAAATGTTTCCATTATGTCTAGAATTAATATGCCGAATTTGATGCTTTTATCACAAAGTGCAGTACTCACCCCTGATTTGACACTTATCTGCAGGACTAAACGATGTTTCGTTGGAAAAAGCAAAACGTTCGTCCCCAGGTGGATTCGAACCACCAACCTTTCGGTTAACAGCCGAACGCGCTAACCGATTGCGCCATGGAGACATCCGCGTTCAAATATCGAACTTGTATGAGAATGACTGAATTCTGTAGCTTCTACTCCGAGCAATAAATCATATTTCTAGAAACATGTTTACTTTACGTTTCGGACGTAACAAGAAGGGGAGCAGATGCCATCTCCCCATTTAAAAGCGCCTGTCGTTTTTGGTATCTGTACGTTTATGCCTAAGACGAATTTTCGGTTGCCTTGGAAACAAGATATAACGGTATAAGTAGCTTAAGGTCCGTCGATGGCAATTATTGGTGAAAAAAAAAATTCTAGCAAGAAAATTTTCCAATTTCCGCGGTTTTTTAATCACGTGCACCATCCGGCGATTGAGTCCTCCAACAAAGGGGTGCATCCTCGAATGCAATATGTTAAACGCATAGGGAAACCTTGTTGAATAATTGTGGCATGTGGGCTTAACTCACCTTTTTCTCAGGTGTGAACAACGACGTTGAATTCGTTTGGCCACCTTGTTCAACCGTCTTACAGCAAAGCCATATTCGAGGGTGCTAATGGGGGTACCCAATTGTCAGTAAACTACTAATTTTTCGTCCAAATGTCAGTTAACTACAGTATTATTTTTTTGGCCAATTGCCAGTTATCTACTAATCGTAGTTAGCTATTAACTTTCCTTTTTACAGCGAAAATTATTGCGTCATAACCCGAATTTTTCTTATGTCAATCATCCTTGGGGGTGGACCTTACTCAAATCAAGAAATAAATTACAGCTTCTGGACATGAAAATAATTATTAAAAAAAACAATTAAATCAAGATTAATCAGAAATCTTGCTCATTACGAAAGGGCTTGTGTATTGTCGACCTGTAATCAATTATTGACGTGATATAAGTCAGGCCAAAGAAGGTCAAACCACGAAGTGCTGGACAATTAATTATCTAATCGGAACAACTTCAAGTCAAACGCACCGAGTCCAAACTTTACCGCTTGTTGTTTAATTCCCATACATCTGTCAAATGTTTACAAACTATGTCCACTGAATTGTGTTTTGCAAAGTCAAACGGTGCGCGCGTCGTTCGAATGCCGATCCTTTGTGATCATCTCGATAAAAACTTAAAATAACTTTGATCATAGCCTGCGTGGCAGGCGCAGAAAGGGGAGGGAAAATGGAAGAAATTATTCGCAAGCGCGAGCAGCGAGCATATTTCAGCCGTATTTTACTTTCGCCACGCATCTCAAAAATCGTGATTGGTCAGAATTAATTAAATGTCAATCAAGGGCCCAATCGAACGCTCTGTTTCGACACAATTAATTTATGTCATTAAAGTACTCGAAATTCGTGTTTGTCAATTTACGTTCAACATAGTTATAAAATGGGGCTGGAAGGTCTGCATGACTTCCTTCCTCTCCCTTCCTCCTCCCCTTTCTGTGCCTGCCCCGCAGGCTACTTTGACCACACCACTCGAAGCCATCACGGAGATCAAGGTCCAATGAACGCTCCCTCGTGGCTGACACTTTTGCATCGGAAGTGACTCAAATAATAGTGAATACCGTTACCAGGGCATGCAGCGTTTAAAACATCAACAATCGTATTCAATACAATTAATAAAATGTCAGTTAACTGTTAACGTTTCATTTTCAGTTAACTACTAATTTTTTGGCCAAATATCAGTTAACTATTATTTTTATGGTCAGTTGTCAGTTGACTACTAACCCCATTAGCACCCTCATATTCAACAGTCTTGGAAGATGCATGTTGAACCGTTTGACCGAAACCTAATATTTCACATGCAACAGCTCTCAAAAAGTGAAAGGACTTGTTGTACAGTACACAACATCTTAACATGCAACAAAATTTCCAGTTTCAACTATTTATTTACGTATTTTCCCTATTAAATGTCTCTAACTTTTCTGCTTAATCAGTGTACAAGGGCGCCACTTTCGTATAAGGATCTATACTAACGCATGGACGCTTGCACTGTTATGGCTAAAAACCACCTTATTATGCTTGCACCAAACAAAACAGCATCATCTTAACTTTTTACATGAAGCTGTTCCATAAGCTGAAGCACATAGTTTCTCACAGTCCTCTCCGTTACCAGCTGGCTACCACTGGTAGCAAGATTGCGAGCCAAACATCCTGTTGCCATCCTGACGTCATATACGGCAATACATAGGAGCTTCTTCTCTCATAATTAGTTCTTTCTTGTTTTAGCCATTCCGGTCGCGTTATACGCTTGGCGAAACTGTCAACTGCGTGCAAAACGTGCGATCTAGCACTTCATTCAAGTTATCCGTTGATGACACATGTAAGACGCTTCATCTCGCCGGCTCTCCTACGGTTTTAATTTCGACGGAATAATCCCTCTTATGCTAAATTTGCGGTAACACTGTTGAAGGATATCGATTAAACTTCATTTAATGTTAATACAGTATACGCTGGTTACGAGCCGGGTTCAGCGGCCAGCCCGTCATTGGCGAGTAGTGCCAATTCGCGATCGGTCAGTTTGCTTAGTGGAAGAAAAAACATTAAATATCAAGCTATTGAAAAACAATTCTTATAAGTTATCTTTGACCCTAATAAGAGAGACCAAGTTCATCATGTATTTAGAAGTATATAGTTCAACATGACATAATTATAGCCGTTGAGCCAAATATAGATGAGTAATATATATTGTGCGAGGCGGTCCACCTCGACAAGAAGCTTTTAGTGTTGTAAAACCGGAAAATATAGTTCATTGATTGGTTTCCCTGTGTGGCCAACACGCATTTTGCTGTTCATTACGAGAAAATACGCAATCATTTGCGTGAAACGGCGATCAATTACGCGAAGAGACATTCATTAGCGCGAAAATACGAACATTTGCGCAACAGTCAGATTTAATAGCGATTTTTGCATTTTAATCAACATTCAATAACACCTTTGGGCATTCATTTGCGTCATTTGGCATACAAAAGAGAAAAATATACTTTCATTTGTGCTAGTATGCAAGTCATTAACACCATCTTGAATGTCAATAGGGACAATAAACAAACATTAAAGTGAAAATACCATTTATTAACATTTCTGTGACACTGAAAGCAATTCAATAGAATTCCTGGACGGCCTTAGTGTGGATGAGACAAACATTAATGCACTTGTACAAACAATGACGTGTTCTTTAAATTCAATATACAAAAAACGATTGTCAATGGAACAAAACCTATTTTGCCTGAAATTTTCATTGCCAGTGTGATGCCCATGATATGTACATGTATGTACAACCCTTTGGATAGGTTACGTAACCCTTGTCAAGTGCAAAATAGGATAAAAGGATCAGAAAATTTTTTCCTGTTCATTTCTCTCCGTGAGCGTTTTTTGACTACTGGTACATGTACATGTACATACAAAATGCCTCGAAGAAATCGAATACCTCTCGAACACAAAGAGAGAGTCGTTAGAGCTTTTGAGAACGAGCAGGAAGACTATCTTTTGGTCGCAGACACGTTGGGCGTGAATCGATCAACGGCAAGGGGTATCGTGGCGCGTTACATCACAAAAGGCAGAATTCGGGAGAGACCAAGAGGTGGAAGAAACAACGTGCGCGTGGATGATGAAATGAGAGACTGTCTAGAGCAAATTATCAACGAAAACTGTCTGCTCACACTTGCTCAAATAAACAGTAAATTAAGGAGACGGTTACCAGCCAAACCCGAGATACATGACCGTACTTTATCAAGAACGTTAGACGGGATGCTGTTCCGAGTGAAACTGGTCAGACCCCTCCCTGCTGACAGAAACAGACCTGACGTGCTGAACAAGCGAGTCGATTACGCGAACTGGTTTATGAATCACGCCATAGTCCGTCACTGTGTGTTTGTCGACGAATGCGGCTACAATATTTGGACGGCCAGAAGTCACGGTAGGGCGCGGCAAGGAGAGAGGGCGTACCGCCAAGTGTGCGGTCAGCGTGGACGAAACCTGACTGTCACAATGGCAATTTCGCCCATAAACGGACTTGTGTTTTCGTCAGCCGCTGTGGGAGGAATGAACGCTGAGCGTTTTACATGTAACAACTTCCTGGCACAGGCGAGGAGGAACTTAGATCCTGATGAGTCACTGATCTTTGTTTATGACGGAGCACCGGCCCACAGAAACCCGACCATTCCTGCCCCAAATACAGAGCTTAAAATGCTTCCACCCTACAGCCCTTTCCTCAACATCGTGGAACAGGCAATAAGCAGTCTTAAGGCGGCCATCAAGGCCGACATCTCCCGTCCTGAAATCCAAAGACTTATGGACAACAGAGATGAAGCAAGAGCCCGAAGAATCCCACTAGGGGATTTTCGAACACAACAACTTCTTGAAGCTCTACACAGAAACATCGACACCGTCACCGCAGCTAAATGTGCTCAATGGTACCGTTTAATGCAGACCTACCTGCCAAGATGTTTAAACAGAGAGGTTATTGAGGGATAGATTAAAATTCAGGTACTATAGGTACTATTCAATTGAAAATCGTTTTTTGTTTATTGAATTTAAAGAACACGTCATTGTTTGTACAAGTGCATTAATGTTTGTCTCATCCACACTAAGGCCGTCCAGGAATTCTATTGAATTGCTTTCAGTGTGACAGAAATGTTAATAAATGGTATTTTCACTTTAATGTTTGTTTATTGTCCCTATTGACATTCAAGATGGTGTTAATGACTTGCATGCTAGCGCAAATGAAAGTATATTTCTCTTCTTTGTATGTCGAATGACGCATATGAATGCCAAAAGTTTTATTGAATGTTGATTAAAATGCAAATATCATTATTGAATCTGATTTATGCGAAAATGTTCGTACTTTCGCGCTCATGAATGTCTCTTCGCGCAATTGAAGGCCGTTTCACGCAAATGATTGCGTATTTTCTCGTAATGAACAGCAAAAGGTGTATTACGTGCATCACGAAAGCCTCCGATTATGAAGTGAACGGAAGCGTCTTGTCTCTTAACACAAAACAGAAAGCATTGCTTTGGATAAAGGCATAAGTCCTGATTAAGAAAAATGCAGCAGCTCTCTGGGCTTGTAAATTTACCGTCCGTTTTCTTCGGTAAGTGATGGTCTTACACTGCTTGCCTATGGCCCTTTCTTTAGCTTAGCAGAGCGTTGAAGCTCGAATTTTTAACGGTTTTCTTTGGTAAGTATACCGCAGTCGTTCTCCTGTTTTATCAGCCACGATGATGCTGTGAGAGCAACCTTTAGTTGCTTTGTCTCGTTAGTAGGTAGCATTAACCTCAAAAATAACGTTTCACGATCATAAGGTCGAGAGAGCTCGGGCATTATCGACAATGGCTTTCCACAGATCTTTTGGTTTCACGTAATAGATGCTAGGTCTTTAACGTTGGTAAAGTTGCCGTACGCCTCAGTTCGCGACTTTCTTGTATGTTGTGGCGTCCAGATGATCAGTGTTTGTGCTGATTTCCGTTGACTTCTCAATCAATGCCAACTACTATACTTTCTTACAAGAGTTTGAGTTATTTTTTCCCTTTTGTTTAAGTAGACCCGCCGTATAGGTACTATTATCAGAGTTCCGTTAAGTACAAGTAAAAGGCAATGTTTTTGATGATGACACAAAATGCCTTTATCATATCTAATCGAAGGTAAATCTAAAAAGCGACGTTAGGGTTTCTTCTGAGTACATAAACCTGTGATATTTTTCTCTGTCTTGGAGCTATTGTTTTCATGCTCTGTATTGTTTTAGGGCCTTTGTTTACTGTGTTTTTTCGTGTCTCTGTGGCCCTCTGTTTTAGTTTTAGCTCCCGCAATTAAGGCTTTCTTGTTTTTATTTTGGCTAACATTGTTCGGGTGTTTGTCGTCACCCTGTGCGGATAAATTTATACATTTTTGTTCACGCTTGTTGGTCAGCTTTACACGTTGGGGTTAATTGTCGCTTGGATTTTTTTTAACTTGCTTTAGTTTCTTTTGCGTGCGTTCTCCACCGGTTAAGGCGACTTGTTGTTGCGTGGCGATTTTTGCGGCATACCACCGGTTTAGGCAACTCGTTGTTGGGTGGACGTTACTGTGGTATTCCACCAGTGAAGGCAACGTGTTGTTGCATGGCTATTATTGTGTATTCCGCTGGTGAAGGCGACTTGTTGTTAAGGCACTGTCTTGCGCAGACCGCCGGTCAAGGCAAAATGTTATTGTTGCGTGACTGTTTTTTGCTTATACCACTGGTGAAGGCAACGTATCGTTGTGTAACTTTTTGCGTATACCACCGGTGAAGGCAACGTGTTGTTGCGTACCTTTTTTTTGCGTTTTCCACTGGTGATGGTAACGTGTTGTTGCGTGACTGTTTTTGCGTGTACCACTAATGAAGGCAACGTGTTGTTGCGTAGCTGTTTTGCGTTTTTCACTGGTGAAGGCAACGTGTTGTTGCGTGACTGTTTTTGCGTGTACCACTGGTGAAGACAACGTGTTGTTGCGTGAGTGTTTTGCGTGTACCACCGGTGAAGGCAACGTGTTGTTGCGTGACTGTTTTGCGCATACAACTGGTGAAAGCAACGTGTTGTTGCGTGGCTATTTGCGTATACCACTGGTGAAGGCAATGCGTTGTTGAGGGGCTGTTTTGCGTACACCACTGGTAAGGGCAACACGTTGTTGCATGACTGTTTTTGCGTACACCACTGGTGGAAGCGATCTGTTTTTGTGATATGCTGTTTACAGGAAAGCATTATATATAATTACGTTTTGTGAGATATTGTTCATAACGAATAAATTAGAGTTTAAAGGTCATATTTATTTAGGTTGTTTGTTTTGTCATAGGCCGCTGCTCGTATTACGGTACTTGAGGATAAGATCAAGTCGTTGGAGCAGCTGAAGACTTTAGAAAGCTCAGAGTCGGCTCTCGCAGCCTTGCGTCGACATATCAGTCGCCCTACCGCGATGTTCGACAAATATGAGGCTCTTGGTTTGCTACAGTCTCTTGTTCGCCTAGCAAGAAACGAAAGCCACAAGAAAGCGGACGAGTACGCGGCTGCTCTTGACGAAATCAGGGCTAGGACGGACGCCTTGGACCACTCTCAGCTACAGCGCCTTTTTCTCGGGTTATTGGGGGATCCTGTTCAAGCTAAGGTCGCCAAGGAAGCCACTACCATTTTGAAGGGCGTTGGCAAAGCTCCTCCTCCGTCCTCTGGCTATGGTTCTGTTGCGCGCAGACCGTCTCCTTACCCGCCTCAGCAAAAAATTCAGTGCCTGCGATGTTTAAAGTGGGGGCATATTGCCCGTTCGTGCCGTAATAACCGTATTAGGCGTCAGAATGGTCAAGGACGAGTCGGACGTTTCTAGTTCCCAGTCCTGGCCTTTGAGACAATTTGTGTTGTATTTTTCCCAATAAATTATTATATTCCCTGGCCTGGCTTGTTTTATTCTGTTTTCTCATCCTTCCACATCCGCTTTCTTCGTTGACCTTGGGGGGATCTGCTCTGTGTCTCAATTTCGGACCTAGTTCGGAGCTCGGGGTCAACGAAGGGGTGGGGCCCCTGCTTGTTTCCTTTTTGGTTTTCACACGGGTGTTTTTTCCTTTGTTCCCCTTTTAGGGTCCTTCTTCTTTCCATGCCAGAGTTGTTACAGTTGCCGCAAATTCATCAAAGGGTGATATTCCTCTATGTGATATTAGGCAGGGGCCCTCCCCTTTCGTTGGCCCCCTCCCTTCATCAAGTATGGTCGCGGCCTGTCCCAGTCAAGCTTCGTTAAACGAGCTTCGATTCCTCGATCCTCGGTATTTCAGAGCGGGAGAAATTCACGGCCACTAGTCAGTGTGGGAGCGCTTATTGAGCGGGCATAGCTCCTCTCAGGTAGACCTTATGAAAATTATTAAGGAGGGCGTTAGGATTGATCGGTTTTTCAAGCCCTTCAAAGGAAACTTTAAGGGTTCCTCATATGATTTGCTGCTCCCTCCTCCCATGCGACTTGACAACGCCAAGGTTTGCGAACAGTTCCAGGATTTTATCACTGATACCATCGTCGATCGGGTAAACGCCGGGGTACTCGCGGTTTGGGGCAGGGTTGGCGAAGTACCTTCCCTCCATTTGGTCCTTCCCCTCACTGTGGAACCTTGCAAGCCTCGTTTATGCCACGATGAACGATTTTTGAATCTGTAGATGAAAGACCTCCCCTTTAAGCTTGACCACCACCTAGACTTGCCCAGGTATGTTCTTCCTGGCCATTTTCAAACGTCATTTGATGATAAAAGTGGCTATCAGCATGTGCTCCTCCATCCTTCATCGCGAACCTTTTTTGGCTTGGAATGGAATGGCCTTTATTTTGTGTTTTGCACTCTCCCGTTTGGATGGAAGGCGAGTGCTTATATATATCACAATCTTGGTCTTGCAGTTACGAGTGCAGCACGTTCGTTTGGGGTTCCAGTGTCTCAGTACATAGACGATCGTCACGTTGGTCAACTCTATCGGGCTCCAGCCGGTTCCACTCTACCCCCTAACAGAGTTCTCACTGAGGCCGCCGCCTACATTTTATGCTATCTCCTCATAGAGGCAGGTTACTTCATAGCTATCGCTAAATCGCAGTGTGTCCCTTCTATTGTGATTCATTTTCTTGGCTTTCTTTGCGATTCCTTTCGCCAAGCTTTCCTTCTTCCGCCTGATAAGAGGCTAAAGTTCAAGATACTGAGGGAGGAGATTTTATCTTCCCGGTGTGTTGGTGGTAAGACCCTTAAGAGATTTGCGGGAAAAGTTATCTCGTTTAGTTTGGCCATTCCTGGTTGCAAACTCTACGTCCGTGAAATCTTCAAGCCCATCTCCCAGCTCTGCCGCTCCTCAAAGCCTTATGTTCGTATTGAGGGAAACCTTCGTACAGAGGTTTTATACTGGCGTTTCCTCGATGAATGGATGGATTGTTTCCCTTGGCGCTCCGAGCATCACGTAACGGTTTCACTCTTTTCTGACGCCTCGACACGTGCTTGGGGTGCGGTCCTGTTTCGAGACGGACGGAAGTTGGTCTCCAGAGATAACTGGCCCTCTGATCCTTCTACAGATGTAAATTTGTTGGAGTCAAGAGCTTTGTTAAATGCTCTTGTTTCCTTTAAAGGGCAGTTGTCAAATTCCCGCGTTGACGTCCATATTGATAACAAAGTCTTCAAGTCTGCATTGGACGACGACGGTTGCAAGAATTTCGCAGTCAACGAGGTTGTCAAAGAGATTTACCGTTGTAGTCGTGACCAGAACCTTAGCATTCAAACTTTCTACGTGCCTTTGAAGTATAATCCCACTGACGAGCCTTCGCGGAAGTATTCAGATTTGGACCATATGTTTTCTCTTGAGGCTTGGCTATATTTGGAACGTTTGTTCGGTCCTCAATCATTCGATTTAATGTCCTTGGACAGTAACTGTCAAAAGGATAACAACGGCAATCCTCTGCCTCACTACACGCCCTAGGCCACTCCCGGATCCGCTGGGGTAAACGTACCAATCCCCTACCAGCTGGACACAATATTTACGTGTTTCCACCTTTTGCTCTTTTTGGACCTCTTCTTCGCTACGTTGTAGACCAAGAATTTCATGGCGCATTTACACTCATTGTTCCAGATGTCCGTCCAAGACCATTCTGGTGGGCGACCATCCAGGCCTTCTCAGTCGATCGATTTCTTTTGGGCAAGAAGGGCTCGAGTTCGGTCCTGCTTTTCCCTTCCCAGCATTCTCAGGAATGGCTCCCCTGTCCTCTGCAATGGGACCTCAGGAGGTTCCGGTGTGTCTGCTAGTCGAATTATTTTTGCCTTACAGTGCTTTTGATCCTTAGGTTCCAAGACCCTGGAAAGCTGCTCGACGATGTCCCGCTTGTTTATACCCTAATGACGTTGACGCCAACTTTTGTCAGGCTTGTGGTTTGCGGACATGCCTTAAAAAATTTGTTGTGCCTACCAGGACTGTAGACCATGCAGAGATTGCTAAACGTTTCCAAGAGTTTACGGACGTATTCAAAGGCAAGCCCTACCAGTGACAGAAGTCCGCCTTTGAGCTACAACTTTTGGATTTTCTAGCTACTTTATCTCCTCCGAAAGACATTTCTTCATGCACTTCGGACGATATTATTAAATTCTTGATTAGCAAGGACAAGTCGAGAAAAACTGTGTTACATAGTCAATCGTGTTCTAAGGTCCATTGTAATTGTCCGACCAGTTTGGCTGCAGGGTTGGTAGACTCTTTGTTAGGAAAGTTGAGGGCCATTTTTAACAATCTTGGCTGTTTGCACGACTCCAATTCTGTAGCGCACACCAGGTTCAGAGAATACCTTAAATTTGTTCGGGAGGAGCAGGCAGGTAAAGCGATAGTGCCTTTGCAGGCCGTTCCTTTGTTTTTTGTTAAGTTTTCTAAGCTAATAAGTTTTCTTAGGCGTTGTATAGAGGCCAGCGTATATCTTAGTTAGGGACGCCACCTTTTTCGTTGTTGATTTCTTTACCGGGAATCGCGTTCGGATCTCGGCCGCCTTTTGGCGAGTCAAGTGTTTAGGATTAAAGCCCGAAAGAGGTTCTTACTTAAGTTTACACTTACTAAAACGTTTCGGAGTGATACATCTTGTCCATTTGTCTTAGAACCCTTTAAGGGGAATGAGGTCTGTCCTGTTTCCTGGATTGAATATTATTTCTCTGTTTGTCAGTTGCTTTCTATTGAATTTGCTGGCGGGCATTTGTTTAGAACTACTGACCGTCGTAAGGTTGTGAGCCCAAGGCCTTTTCTTAGTTCTGCGGTTAATAACCGTCTGCGCAAACACCTCACAGAGACAAAGATAGATTGTGGGGAGACCCCCCACAGCTTTAGGCTTGGCCTTTCAAATACCCTTAATATGATGGGTTGTTCCCCAGATGAGATCTCTCGTAGAATGGAGGAACGGCGATATGGTTAACCATTACACTAAAATGTCGACTGCAGCTGGTCCCTCCTCTATCACCAGGCGACTCCTCTCGAGTACCGAATGCCTTGATCAGGCTCCGATTTCTCACCCTATTCTCACTGCATAATTAATTAGGTCATGGCAGACGTTTTCATTATGTGTTCAAATTCCCCTGTTTCCGCGCATGCTTGTTGCGGTGTTGATGCTTTGCGGTCTTAGAATATATATTTCGTCGCCCCGCTTGAAACGTGGTCATTTTAACCGTACTGCGGGACGACGGCCAACTTTCGCGACCCACCCACCTACTCTGGTGGCGGTTGACAGCATTTTACGTTTTTTCCTCGTTGCATGCCTATTGCCTCAGCAGTCGCGAACTCTTCCCATAGCTTAATCTTATGCGATGAGGTAATGAGTATGCAGTTAGGATATTATACTATTACGAGTTGGTGCTTGATAGAAATGTTAAGAAAAATTAACTAAAAAATTCATTCAGGCGCCAATGGGATTTGAACCCATGTCCTCCTGTTTACGAGACAGGCGCTCTAACCAACTGAGCTACGGCGCCCTTGTTGAAGTAAGCAACAACTTTACGAGAGTATAATTATCAAAACAAGTCGTTTTCCACGTCTCTCTCAAATGAAGGAGCGCGTTAATTTTTAGTTAGGAGATACTAGTGGCCAGATAGTCAAAATATATTATTACTATTACACACCGCATACTTTTCCATGTAACCTTTGTTCTGTCAGTGTGGAGTACCTCGAGGAGAGTTCAGTCGCGTTTTACAGCGCCATAACAATATGATTATGTGTTTTTCCGTTTAGTCGTTAGATACCTGTTTTGTTTAACTTCCTTCATCTTTACATTTTGAACAACTTAGTTAAAGGCTCGTCCTTAACCTCATTATCGACTCCGACAATTTGACATTTCTCTAACCAGAGTTCTGTGTAAGTTGCGAGAAATAAAGCTCTGCATTTTAAAGGACTGTTCCTGTATACTGAAACATCGCCTACGGCGACAACACCCCTTACTACTTCCATCAGGAAGCCATATTAATTTAGGACCCAGGGTGTGCCAAACTCGTTTCCATGGCCTTCAGGTTGGGCAACGAGACAAGGAATTTCATTGTTGCTTTCTTTGTTTAAGCTTTTTTTGGGGGGAGACAACGCGGAAACCTGGCAGACCTTTTGTTTTGGAGTTTGAAAACGTAATCAAATGTTTTGCTAATAAAAACAATAGGCAGGCTCTGAATCCTCTTCAGACTTTTGTCGAATGACAGTTATGTTTCGTTGTAATTGCAACATTTCAACAAAAGAGATAACCACATAATTCTTTTGTGTTTTTGAAGAGACGATTGAACACATGGTGTTGAAATGCAAAAATAGCAAAAGGACGCCAACTTGGAACTTGACAAAAAGACCTCACCGAGGACGCGGCATATTTTTCACATAGATAGCTATGTATCTTAGGCCACTATCTGAGGTTATACGATGAACTATAAATAAGGGACTCAATTTACATGAAATTTCAGAAGGGTGTTTACTACAAATTAATAGAGCATACCGTTCTTCATCATTTGGAAAGGCGATTGACTTTAAATATACATTAGCATGGCAACCAACACAGAGAAACGAAGAGCTTAGACTGTAAATGAATAAATATATTTGAACAGTGAGTTTCGAAGATCGTTTCAGAACCTATTATTAACCCTATTCAGACCGGTGGGAGCGGGTACTGCCCTCACGGATCATGGGCATTCATAACTTTTTTAATAAGGTTGGTGACTTTTCCTAACTTTTATTCGGGAACAATTTGGTATAACAAACCCATATCCATCAAGTTTCGCGTTACCATGGGAACCACTTTTTGACTAGCGTTTTTTAAGGAAAAAGTATAACTTTTTTGAAATAAATTTTACATTTTAAGATTTTTTTTTGTGTTGGTCACTTCTTGATCAATTATGGCGCTTTTTGAAGGTTTGGGAAAAATCAAGAAGCCCAAGATGGAGGATCCAAGATGGTCATCGTTTAAGAACACGTTATCCTGACGTCATATGACGTCTTAAGCTAATGCTGCGGACCTCAAAGGAAAAATTTTTGGAGTGCTATCTGATCTAGGCTCTTCCATGTTCCGAAAAAAAGGAAAGAGAAAAAAAAAAAGGAAAAAGAGAACAGACTGCCTCCTTCCCCAGTCTCTTTTCTTCTTTTTTTTTCTCTCCGTTCTCAATATTTTTCGTTCATGTGTTACTATCTGGTGTTTTCAAGGTATTACCATAGAATCTTAACGACGACAAAATAAAGACATTAAAGGTATTCAAAGCAAGGAAGTGGAACATAAAATAAGCCAATATCCTTATTAAATGGTGTTTGTACGTGATGGCTCAGATGGCGTTTTTCTGCACTCACATACAACCTTGAATGGTTTTAGTTTGATTCCTGAGCTTAAAGTTCGATAAAAGTGGGAAATAAGTTAAGATGACTTGTAAGGCCTTTGAAACAACATAAGGCAACAACAACCCTTATTTTAACTTCTATAATCGTACAAAATTTCACCGTCCGCTATTAACAAATTTCTAGACCAGGCGGAAGGTGAAGTGAAAAGAAATAGCTATAAATGGCCTGTAAACACCTATACCCGCATGAGGTACATACAACGTGGCTTATAGTTACAAATATATGGCGTACACACAACATAAGGAAGGCAGAGTTCTGAAAAGGATGTATGGCTGTAAGGAAATTGGAAGAGATATTTAAGGTTGTCAAATATCTTCTCTCGTTAAAGTTTTGAAGTATGCAAATTAGTGAAAGATGATGTTATTAATATTAGCGAATACAAGCAAATCGCGTTAAACCACACAAAACAATCATAATGATTTCCTTAGCTCTTGATTGTTTCAACAATTTCTAAACTAGTCGTTTGTTGTCACGTTCACACAATTCGCTCCTAACAATGGCAAACTCGTATCTATAAGACAATTCGTCAAAGTGGTTAAAATGTATTGTGTAGGGGGAAGATGTACGTAGTTAAACTGCTCCCTTCCCCTGAAAAAAAAAATCCGCAAAAACCGACTAGAAAAAGGCACAAACAAAGCAGTCAGGGTGGCTATCTCATTTATTGTCATCGTTTAAGTTACAACCGGGCAATACAATCTAATGGTAAGTTTAAAACAATCACCATTAGCCCATTACACATCCTCGGAGACCCAGGGGCACATAGTCGGGTCGAGAGACAGATAAAAGAGACGAAATCAGTGCGAGCGAAAGTTTACGAGACGGGCGGGAGAGCCCCTGGGCGATTACATTTAACGGACTAGTTCAAGAACCCATTTGCGTTCTTGCTTCTGATTGAGGCATTGTATTGTTTGTGCCCAATCAGCGATCAGCTTATTTCACCGTTCCTTTCGTGACATCTTATACAGAGTGTAACTTTGCTAAACCTTTTACCCAGATCTCAAACACTCGTGCGAACTGAAGTGAACTTTCTGTTTCGTTCGTTCGATAGGCCTACCATCGAGGAAAGTTTTTATTAGTAAAACGGGACCCAAAAAGTCGAGAAATCGATAAATTTGGAAAGGGTACTCAAGGAAAAAGAAAACAACAAGTGCGAAAATCAGATTGAGGTATTGTGAAAAGTTCACACCTTAGGTGTCAACTTACAGAAGCGTGCAGTTTGGAGCAAACGTAAAGACGTGTTGTGGATCGCCCGTAAGTCCTAACTGCACGCTTCTAAAAGTTCACACCTAAGGTGTGAACTTTTCACAATACCTCAATCTGATTTTCGTACTTGTTGTTTTCTTTTTCCTTGAGTACCCTTTCCGAATTTCTCGATTTCTCGGCTTTGAGAGTCCCATTTTACTAAAATATTCTTCGATGGTAGGCCTATCGAACGAGCGAAACAGAAAGTTGATTTCAGTACGCACGAGTGTATGACATCTGGGTAAAAGGTTTAGCAAAGTTACACTCTGTCACGAAAGGAACGGTGAAATAAGCTGATCGCTGACTGGGCACAAAAACTACAATGCCTCAAAATTTGTGCTCAATCAGAAGCAAGAACGCAAATAGTCTCTTGAACTAGTCCGTTAAAGGTAATCGCCCAGGGGCTCTCCCGTCCGTCTTGTAAACTTTCGCTCGCACCAGGCTTCAACTCGCACCTATTTCGCCCGTTTTATCTGTCTCTCACCCCGACTATCTGCCCCTGGGTCTCCGAGGATGCCCATTACAAAGCAAAGAAAACATCTTACTCTAAAAAGATGGGAGCTAACCCGATATATTTCAGGCAAAAATGGAAAATGTATCAAACAATAATAACAAGCAAGCAATCCTGGCATTAATGATCCTAAACAGTTTTTAAGTAGTGCCGATGCACCGCTTAAAACTAGATTTGTTTAGGATTCTAAGTTAACCAAAGGGTATTCAGCTAACCCATGATCATAAGTATTCTATGAAATTGACTACTTAGTACACCAATTCATCATTTAAATCCAGTTATTTTGCGATTCACGGTTACCCAACGAGTATTTTAGAAAATCCATCACTTAGGAGCAATGCCCCAAACTAGTTCTGTTTACGATTGTCAGCTAACCAACAATTATTCTTTGAAAATTACGCTCGTGGCTCTTCTACTAATTTTCACTCTTCTTTCCTGATAAGGCACAATTATTTACATTCCAGGGAGATCATGAATGACAAGCGTCTTTAATCTGCAAATTAAGGAAATAAAACAACCTAACTTGTCAGTCGACCTTGATTCAAAACTAATTATTAACCAGTCTTAGCTACTTTTTCAAGGCAATTACTGTAGGACTAATTGCGCATGTAAGCAAAATATGAAGTTGACAACCAACTTATTATATTAAGCTTGTCATACAGTGTGTGAGGATCCTGGTAGCTCTCGTAACAAACCTCTAAAGGACAGCTTTTTCGAAATAAAACGAAAACCTTCGCGAAGTCGAACAAACAGACAGTAAAGGACATGCTCTGATAGTTCAGTTGATATATCTCTTAAGAGTCACTAAGCAGAAGTAGTTGCCAAACTGTTCGACCATGTTTGAATGACCATCTGTATCATAGAATGTGCTTTTTGATTTTTGTTTTTCGTTCGCTGATACTGTAAGAGATCGCTAATGAAGCTGTTCGCCAAATGAGAACTTTTTTTTCAAATCACTAAATCTAAGTATCACTAAAAATAGCAGCATCAAGAATCTTCAACAAACTATATTGTCAACTTTGTTATTGATTGATTGATTAATTAATTAATTGATTGATTGATTGAGTGATTGATTGACTGATTGATTGATTGATTGATTGGTTGATTGATTGATTGATTGGTTAACTTACCAGAACAAGCGGATGATTTAATTGTGTCAATCCTTTCTTGCAGTTTGCTAAAGTCCTCGACCTGAACCACAGGGTTGAAATCTCCTGCTATCAACTGAAGGGTCTCCTGATCGACCCCTTCGCCTATGCCAACTGCTACTGTGGTAACAAGTTTTTTCTTAAAGAAATAAGAGAACATTAGCGGTGTGCTTGCTAAGTTAGGGATGTTAAGTGGTGGTTTATTTGTCGGCGAAAGCACTTGGTTGGCCAGGGTCCCAAAGGATTGTCTGTTATTAGAACAAATATTTTATCTGATCAAATCAGATTTGATCAGGTAAAATATTTGTCAACCACCAACCCCACCATATTAAAAAATGGTAGGGTTCTTGGTTGATATGCATTTTTCGGGATCTATGTTTATGTTAAAAAAAGTAAGAAAAAAGGTTACAGTGTATACACACGCTAAAAAAAAGCTATAAATTAAAATTAAAAACACCTTAAGAGATTCACCTTGAAGTCTTCGGCAATGTCTTTTGCAAAGGCTTTAAAATCAAACTTTTTCTTTTTCGGGTGCGTTGGTTTTCCATCAGTCAGTACAAGCATAATATTGGGTTTGTCGGGCCTGTCTCCTCCTGCTTTGGTAAACAGCTTGTCCCTCGCCATTTCCAGAGCCAGGTCAGTGCGAGTTTGAAGTTCCAGTTTTATCGGTTCGCTGGCTATTTTATTCAAGAGGGCATCCTTCTCCTGGTATTTTGAGTTGGCGAAGTTGAACACCAAGTTTGCCTCCTTGTTAAAGGTGATAAACCCAAAGTGATCAGCGTCTGGTGCAGGGTTGAATTGCTGAATCAGATTCTTTAAGAAGCGTATAACTGTTCTTAAATTCCTTTCTTTAACACTCTTGGATTTGTCAAGTATGATTCCAATATCAAGTCCTGCTGTACAAGGAGGCGCTGTAACGAAAGCAGAGTTATCACTTTAACCGTCCGAAATTATCCTATGGATACTTGTCTCCTTTACTCTATATATTTGGATTTATTATTATTATTATTATTATTATTATTATTATTATTATTATTAACGTTTCTCTTTTAAACTATTGTAAGTCTCTTTTGAACTTATTTGAATAAAGATTTTTCTTATTGTAAAAAAACTTTAAAAAAAATTATTATTATTATTATTATTATTATTGAATTTACAGGCTGTACGTGACAATATATGGGTACCAACAATTTAATCGAATGGATCACTCTAATAAAATCTCCCACCAGTATAATAAAACTTTTGCCTCATTTTACTATGGATTGCAACTTGTAGAATAAAATACCTATACTAAGTGAAATGCTAAACTGCCTAAGTTGCAATCCGTTGTTTGCTAGGAGATGTCTTCTTGAACAAAATCAACGCTTGACTCTCAATTACAAAACATATTAACAGCAAGTCGGTAGAGTTCTAACTTACGACACGCTTGCTCATTGCACGAAGCCATATCTTCAGCTGGTCCCAGGTCACTACAGTTCTTTCCACCGTGAGACGGCGGGGGATTGGTACAGGTCCTTGTAAGTGTCTTTGTTCCTCCTCCACACGTCACGCTGCACTCAGAAGTCTCCCACTCAGAATAACCACCGTCAACGGCTAGGAAAGAAATGAGCAAAAATCAAATGAGTGGGAAATTGAGCTATCTTTGCAGGAAAGGATAATATGGAGTTTTTCTTGGTTTTTCGGTCAGAAAAAATCACAGGTTAGTAACTTGCCCAAACAATTATTGCCTTTTCACCACCAAGGAGACAGATATGAACGGATATGAAGTGGAATTTCCAAAAAAAAAAAAAAAAAGCAGCTAGTAATATTTCCGTGCTGTAGAACGACCAATTTGGAACAATTTAACTGGACAATTATCTTCAGGCGTCCATTGATGCAAACGTGCTTCTTGCTTTTTAAAGTGATACTACAACTACATGACAGTGCCCCTTTAACAACACTTAGGAACAATTCTAACTTACGACATGCTTGCTCGTTGCACGAAGCCATCTCTTCAGCTGGTCCCAGATCACTGCAGTTTTTTCCACCGTGAGATGGCGGGGGATTGGTACACGTCCTTGTAAGTGACTTTATTCCTCCTCCACACGTCACGCTGCACTCAGAAGCCTCCCACTCAGAATAACCACCGTCAACGGCTAGGAAAGAAATAAAATTAATATAAGACCGTCATGGAAAAATAAGTTACATTTGCTTCTACGTTTAATTCGACTTTATTTTGTTACAAATTTAATAGGCTCGCAATTTGCATGTAGCTGACAAGGGTGAAATACGCTAAAATTAATCAGCAGCGCAAAACGAGAACTTTCTAAAACGGTGGCCACATTCAAAGGGTTTCTGAAGAAAGCTGATGGTTAAGCTAGGCATGAGGTGGATTAAGATTTCTCTTTGTTTTTTTCGACTGCCTTTTGTAATTTCTTCCATAAAATTTATCTCCGCCAAGTTTCCTTGGAAGGGAAATATATGCAGTATCATATACTGGATAAATCGTAACCCGTTTAATTTTTCTTTCAGGCTTTCTTTTCGCGTCTGTTATGTACACAACTGCTATGGTCTAGGGACAATTCAGTCTTTCATCCGTGGTTTTTATATATATATGTCATATTTCATGCATTTAACTTCCATCTTTCCTTTTCGACTGTTTTATTACGATATCGCAGAATTATTAGCGCACAGTTGGCTTGTTTTCGCGACTGCTCAAGTCGCTAGCATAACTGCGATGAATCGGATCTACGTAACGTAAAAAAGGAAAGAAACAATCACCAACAACAAGCAAAATAAACAATCAAACAAACACGACCACCAACTTACGACACGCAGCAGCTAATAACTCAGCAAACCCGTTGGCCAGTTCATCAAAAGTTTCATACATTAGCACTTTTCCATGGTCACCAATCATTTCGTTCATCTTTAGCTTATATTGTTGCTTTAACCAATCTTCCCCGATTCCAATGATTGTGATACTCACACCTTTTTCCTAAGAAGGGAAGATAAAATAAAATTGGGAATTTGCAGTGGTGTATCCCCCGATTGGTGCAACCTAAGGCACCGTTTCCATTTATTTATTCAGCCTTTGCGATTCATAACATTTTAAAACCAACAACAACAACAACAACAACACTCTTTATTGAAACAACAAAACAATAGTTTTAACTATAAATTGTTTTGTTGTTTCAATAAAGAGTGTTGTTGTTGTTAAAACAATGCTTGGAGACCCACAGGTGGCAATCACTCTACGGAACGGGCCTCAATTTTGTTATTTCCGTCAAATTTGTTTCAAATCAACTGAATACTGGAAACCATTAAAATTCACTGCACAACAGTATTTGTGTGTGTGTTGGACGAAAATTTCATTAGGGTCGAAATTTCTGAACGAGCTTAATTTGCTATCTTCTTTAACTTTTCTTAGACGAAATTGACACGATAGGATAACGTTATTTTCGGGCTCGGAGGGTATTTCACGGCATGATTTATCCAGTAGTAGTAAAATTAAGATTGACTTACTTCCAATGATTTTGTGGACTTAGAAAAAGGAATGACTGGTTTCTCATCGCGTCTGGATATTTTAGGTTTTCCATCGGTGAAGACAAGCATGACATTCTTGGCATCTGGTCTGTCGCCTCCTTTCTGGGTAAACAATTGAGTGTCTGCCAGATTGAAAGCAAGGTCTGTACGCGTTCCCCATTCTTTTGGTTCGTCCATGATCTTCTGATCGATTTCCTTTTTCAGGATCTCTTTGTCGTGGTACACCGGTTCAGGAAAATGGATGATAAGTTTCGCGTAACGATCAAACGTAATGAAACCATAGTGATTGCCTTCAGGAGAGACGCCCAGTTCGTCTATTAAATCATTAACGAGCTGCACAAGTTTTTCGCGATGAATCTTTTTCATGCTTCTTGATGTGTCACCCAGAATGGCTATGTCCATTTTCTGATGAGGACAGTCACCTAGGTTGATAAGAAAGTAATGGAATGTTGCTTTTCGCTGAGTATTGTTTACGTCACACTTAACAGAGTAAGGCCCGAACAGGCGGAGACGGCATACCCATTTAAATTGCTATGAAGTAAAAATCAAGTTAAGCTTATTTTGAAGGCTTTTCAAAATGAAGAAGGATGCTGTTTTCTGTTTTGTGATATTCCAGAGATATTCAAATTATTATAAATTTGGTGACGTCACAGGTGGTTGCAACGTGGAATCAAGTCAAAATTACAGAATATCTCTGGAAAGAATGGGTTAAAGACAATTGAAACTTGGCACCAATATTGTGACTTACCAAAGACACAAGATGGTTCATATTGTTATGTTAACTAGGCAACAATCTTGACAAAGACCTACTGGCAAAGGATACACACAATGTCCACATGGTGCTAAGTTTTCTCATTTACCATTTTTAGGAGTGGCTGACGTTTATAAAGCATAGAAAGGGTGAATGTCATTCTCACAAGAAAGAGGCCTGGAAGCTATACTGTTGTCATGGAAACATCACAGTAAGCGTCACTGTGTCTTCTTCAAGGTACATTACTGGTGCCAAGAATCCCGACAGTACCCCGATATTTCCAGAGATCTTGCTAATTTTTTGATTCGTCATTACAGTCTAACCACTTATAACTTCCTCAATTGACTTGTTTTAACTTGGATATCTCTTAAACAAGAGAAGATAAAACCATCACCCCTGGTATCAAATAAGCTTAATTTAGTTTTCACTTTATAGGCACGTTAATAATGAATGAACGAAAGAATGAATGAATGAATGAATGAATGAAGGAATAAACGAATGAATGAATGACTCAATCAATCGATCAATCAATCAATCAATGAGTGAATAACCTTCAACATTGTTGAATTCAATATGTTTCACACGTTTGGCCACCGTGTTTTAAGAAAGATATTGGATGATGGAGAATGATGTTAGCTTGCGTTGAACGGAATTTGAAAAAAAATCCCACTCAACAGTTTTTAACACTGTTGAATGGGGATATTACATCCGTTTGTCTGCGGGGTCTAAGAAAACAGTGCTACTTGTGTATTGGCGACAGCTTACATTGCTCTCTAAATCATAATACTATGTGAGATTAACTAGCCGGAAAATTCTCATAATTACGAAGTAATGCTTACTACATTTGGATGGTTTAAGCGCTGGTAATGGCTGGTAATGGGTCCCAGTGACGTTAGCATGTCTCACCAATGCTTTCCTCGTAAATGCTGGGAAACGCCCTTTCGCAATACACAGGCTCTACCAGCGAAGTCTTATGTCGAATGGCCTCGTTTCGTAGCCCCTGGTAATGCTATTAGCAGCTGTGCAAAGTGGCGAAAGGCAAGCATCCGGCGCCTTCAACTAACTAGAATCTGTGGCTAAGGGAAGGAAAACCGACAGAAAAACCCTGGCACTCCTGGTTGGGGGTTGGGCGTGGAGCTAATCACCTCACCCCTTAAAACCAAATTGATAATGGTAAGCCGCAAGCTCAACGACGGCTATGGGCGAAATCCGAAAGGAAGCCCATATTCCGATTAAGTCGCTGGCTGGTCCAAAGACCAAAGTAAAGGTGGTATGTAAGAACAATGTTCTCAGTTAGTAAGACAGCTCAGATAACAGGTGAGATGGATCGTTAGGCATTGTTATTTTGGGAGTTTCTGGATGCTGGCTGTCAGGCTTTGGACGACTGAAGACACAAAAAGACGAGGCCATCATATACTCGAGTAGGGACGACAATGCACACCAGAGTGGAGTCGCAATAATCATGTCTAAGGAGGTTGCGCCATGTTTTAACAGTTGGAGGCCAATAAACGACCGCACGATAACAGCCCGCTTCCAGTCACGTTTTATTAAGACCACAGTCATCCAGGCACTTGTATGCCCCGACAAATAAGGCAGAAGAAGAGAGAAGGAAAATTTCTGCGAGCGATTGCAAAAGGTTGTGGATGTGACACCGAGGCATGATATGCTTCTGATTCCGGGCGACTGGAATGCAAAATTTTGCCAACAACAATTTTGAGAGGAAGGCATTGTAGGAAAGAATGGCTTACAAGGAGAGAGAAATGACAATGGAGAGCGGTTCGTAGCTTTCTACGCACTGAACAACCTCACAGGCAATTGTATCAACTAATTTCCTGCAAAAGGACATACATAGACGCACATGGACTTCACCAAATGGCCAATACCGCAATCAGATTGACCATGTGGCCATCTAAGGTCCAATTTTAAGCGATCGGGACGTACAGGACGATGCAGGACGTCAGGGCTTCTAGAGGTACAGATGTTGCTAGCGACCACAGTTTATTGATTGCTAAGACACTGCTAAAACTTAACAGAACTGGCAGGAAGGTACATGTTGTTAAAAGGTATGACGTTAGTAAGCTGAACATGCCTGAAACCAGGCATGTTCAGTTGGAGTTAAGAAACAGGTTCAGCTGCCTATCAATTGATGAGGAGGTGGAGGTAGAGGGTAGTACTCGAACGTAATGTAGAAAGTAAGTGGACAGGGATCAAAGACGCTTTCTGTGAAACAGCTAAGGAAGTATTAGGATACAGGACAAAGAAAGGCAAGAGTTGGATCAGCTCTGAAAGCTGGAAAGGGAATGAGGAAAGGAGACAGCTTAAACAGAAAACACTGGGGCAAAGCCGGAAAGAATTAGGGCAAGGTTGCAAAAGGATTATAGGCAGAAAGATCAGGAAGTTAAGAGAAGGCGAAAGAGGGACAAGAGAGAATGGGCTAATGGTATCGCACAAGAAGCGGAAAATGCTGCTTATTAGCTTGGGAAGATGAAGGGTGTTTATGATGCCACACGGAGGTTACGTAATGAGCCACCAAAGAAAATTGATATGGTGAGAAACAAGGACGGACAGATTTTGACAAATTAGGAGGAGGTGGACAAAAGTGGAAAGAGCATTTTGCAGGGTACTGAACAGACCACACCCAGAACAAGCGGCTGAAATACTTTCTGAAGCAGAAACGATAGAGGAAATATCTTTAGGCCCCATCACTAAAGCAGAGATCAGGAGCGCTATCATCAGCATGAGCGCAGGGAAACTACCTGGAGTGGACGGTAGAACTCCTTAAAGCTGACTTTACGCCAACAATTAATGTACTTCATGACCTTTTTCGTACAATATGGTATAGTGAGACTGTTCCAGTCGACTGGAGTAAAAACCTTATTGTTAGACTGGCAAAGAAACCTAACCAAGTGCGGGGACTGTAGAGGGATTCCGCTGATGCCTTTTGTTGCAAAAGTAATCCGGGCAAGGTGTTGATTAGAAGAATAGCTGACGTTGTTGACGAAAAGTTAAGGAAGGAGTAAGCAGGCTTTCGGAAGGTCGACGGTAGAGCAAATCTTTGTTGTTAGGAACATTGTGGAGCAAGCCCTTGAATGGAATGCCAGCCTGTACTTAGGCTTCATAGGCTACGAAAAAGCATTCGACAGTGTTCACAGGGAAACCCTGTTGGCCAATGTGCATTACAAACGAGGAAATAAGACGAAGAGCAGGGATCAGGGAGACAATAAGTGACCAAGTGGCAAGGAGGAGATGGACATGGTTAGGCCATGTCTTCAGAATGGACTATCACTCACACCCACGCGTTGCCCTCACCTGGGTTCCAGAATGGAAAAGGAAGCGGGGTCGACCGCGAGAGACATGGAGAAGGAAAGTGGAAAGAGAGATTAGGGCCAGAGGTCTAGGACGATGGGTAGAACTGAGGCAGCGTCAGCAGTAAAGGATAGAATAGCCTGGAAGGAGAGAACGTGCTGCACAATTCCCCACCTGGAGACAAATTGATAATGATGATGAAAAATAACCATTTTTTAAACAAGGGATGCATTGCCTTCTGAAACTAACTTAGGCAAAGAAGGTTTGTTTCGTCAGGTAGTGACTCTAAAGAATAGTGCTGTAATAGTCGGGTACAAGACAGATAAAGTGTCCATCCACTGCGAGCTTGTTTCAACACTGGAGTATCCAATATGTCCTTTTTTTTAAATGATCTTTATGAGGCGACATTTACGGAAAACTACAAGTTAAGCGTCTCATGCAAAACATCATGTAGTCAAACAGATACTTAGGCGGAACCTCAACACAAATGACCAACCTTGTACTTGCCAGGGTTCTGAAAGATGATAAGAAAAAACATTTGATTTAATATATTTCATTCTTTTAGCTAGATCGCTTTAAATGTTATCAAATATTAACAAATTAACAAAGTGGGGGGGGGATGTAGTAGTGTTAATGCAAATGACAATAAAATGCACAAGCTATAAAATATTAAGAATAAAAAATTTAAAAAGGAAGTTGTTTTATGAGTCTTTAAGACTATGCCTTGTTTATTCAATTTCAAATTTTATTCATCTATTTTCTTTCTTAGAGTTAACCCCTTTTGTAAAATTGAATGAAAGATCTTATTAAAACAAATAACCATTTCATCCGTAAAATATCTGGAATAAAGGTATAAGCAAAATCTGCTGCATTTCTTACCTATAGACAAGCACATAATGACAACAGTTAACACCCTCAAAGTTTCCATTGCGTTTCAAAGCTGTTTAAAAACGAGTTTGAGGCATTAGTAGTGACAACATTTCAGACTAATGCATAAATTTAAAAAGTATCCAATAAACAATTAGCGGCTTTGACTGGATTAACACCCTTTGGCTTTATGTTTTATTGAATCGCTCGAGATGGATCTAATTTCAGGAAAACATTTTAGTAATATGCAAAGCAAATCATGTTTACGTTTTTTTTCTATTGTTAGTAATTTTTTCATGTGACAATCGCAGTTGATCCAAAAGTATGTTTCTCTTTTTTTTTCTTCTCAACATGGAATGAAATTGAGAAGTTTTGGTTGCTTCTGTATGAAACAGGATTTTAAGGCTATGGGGAAAAGTATGGATGAAACATTTTGCGAACACATTGAGCGCCCGGTATGCATGATAATATAAGCGAAGATCACTAAATTTTATAACAGTTACTGCCTTGCGCAGGGGAAAAATTGGAACGACCTAGCGAATTATTGCCTTTCGTGCTGGAATTTTGTATCTAATTCCTTACGAATATCTGGGTTTCAGCAGGTCTGTTATCGGAGGGTGTTGTATTTCAATCATATGAACCATTTGCCACCTTTAATTAAACTTACTTTTTTATTACATTCAATTGAAAGCTGATGTTCAGATTACGTCCCCGTGATTATGTTTACTACGCTATGAGTAATTTTATGTGTTGGCAATTGAATTATCAGGTAAATTAAATTTGTCATGAAAGACCATGTAATTAGACTGTCATATATATTTGTTCTTTTTTCTGTCCCAGAAAAGGGATGGGAGTCGTTGAAGAACGCTAGCTTATTATAAGTAAGTTGTATTCACAGCAAATCACTCCTGTTTATCGAACTGGGATTGATTATTACAAACTCCAAAGTTCGCCTTATAAATGACAGATTCCCCGAATTCCCTCAAGATCGATCTGTGTCAAATAACTACACAAGTTTCGAAGATTTTAATTGCTCCACTTATACTATTTGGGTGTTAAATAAGTACCGAGACAAATTGCAACAGACGATGAGATTTTCTCAAAGGCTTAAAAAGCTCCTTCTTTGTTGAGTCAGTGTAGAGTGATTTCATGTCTATCTCCGGTGGCGTGGAGTTGTGTGTGGGCTATATTATTGTGCATGTCATTAAAATAACTGCGCAATCGACCATGAGTACATCAGGTAAGCGATTTCCTGAGTTCTAATCAGACCCTCAGAGTGCAAGCTAAATGTACGATTCAGCTCCTTTAGGCGTTTGTACTGATTTGGTAATTAAACGGGCTAGTTTTTGTACCAACGAAGAAATGGGCTGAAAATATTTAAAAGCTTAGTCCAATGGTCATATCTGAGACCCCTGTTCATCAAAAGCGGTGCGAAAATGCCCTGTACATGTGTAATCCCATTGCAATTTTATTATTTGGACCTTTTTCGGCCGGACATCGGGCAATTACACCAAACCAATCGATCACAAACATTCTAGAGCCGCTTTTATATCTAGACGGTTAGACTAATTTATGTTTTCATGATTGATTTTCCAAGTTCTTCAGGCTTTCCGCCTGAAGGCACTTTAATCA
Source organism: Siderastrea siderea (assembly GCA_964030785.1). Lineage (NCBI taxonomy): Eukaryota > Metazoa > Cnidaria > Anthozoa > Scleractinia > Rhizangiidae > Siderastrea > Siderastrea siderea. The sequence goes on from OZ034972.1 coordinate 1,047,951, forward strand.
ACTTTTTGTAAACAATGCGGCGTTCGACTTTGTCCTTTGTTTAAGTGCGACCAACAGACACCGACACTTACAACAGCCACCAGTTTAAGAAAATCGTCACGTATGTTTAACGGAGTTGATAAAAAGGCCAATATTAAGTTAATTTATTCTTTGTTTCAAGACAAGCAGAATCGTGTTTATTTGGCATGGTAAGCCGGTGTCTTTAAAAACAAGGAAACCCTTGAGCTTATAATTGTGTCTTTTTCTGTTCTTGAGAAAATTTAAAATCTTAAGAAACTTTTGTAAGTTTTAAATAGCCATTAAAATAAGGTGTGGTTAATCCGACCTACACGTCTCGCATATTTTCAAATCCAGGATCTTTTATGCTATAATAGTACGGACAGAAAATTAAGTCTTAATTTTGCCGGTGTGCTTTCCTGTCAAGAAGAAGAAAAAAAGATACGCACCAGTGCTTCTCAGCTGTTGAAGCAGCTGCAAAAGGCACGAAATTAACGCTACGTGCCTTTACCGTGCTCGCGAATGGGTGCTGGAAGTTTTCTCTGTATTTTTATTTGGAACCGGAATGTAAATTTGCGATAACTTTTGCCGTTTATCAATAGACTGGCAGTATCTCCTCCATTAAGTATTTAGATGAATAAGCAATAGAAAACGCTTGAGAGCAGAATTAACTTGATGCATTCAGTGGAAGGAAAGTCGTAAGAAGTTTCAAATATTTAAAGGATGCTTCTGGTCGTATATACTTTGCTTTTATCCGACAACACCCCAAGTTGACTTCAAGGAAAATAATTGCTGGATTGTATGTTGGTGTGTAATGGAAAAGATTGCTTTCTGATGAATGTAATAATTACGTAACGCAATCCCCCCCAAAAAAGATGCCGGAATCTTGAACACTGACCTTCTTCCTAGAAATGAACGATGAATGAGCATACAGCGATTGTCAGAGGATACTGGATACTGACAGTAGAGGACAGGATTTGATAACCAAGCTGTTGACTTCACCTTCTTGAAAGGGTCTGTGTGATGAAATTACCGCAGACTGGTGGAGAAAAGCTGTATCATAAGAATATAAATTGAAAGCAATCTTATCATTTGCTCTTTCCTCATTGGCTGCTTAGGCAATGTTTTGATAACGCTGACATTTTCATAAAGGCCAATGCTATAAAAAGATTGACAAGATGGATTCACAGCGGTTGATTGGTCGGTTGGGTTCAGTGATTTTGAAAGAAATCTCCATTGCGGGTCAAAGAAAGGGTATTGACATGTAACAAAACAAAACTTAAATTGCAAGTCAATGAAATGAAACAACGTCCTTGCGGTCATTACTTTTAGAAATGAATCACGAATTTTCCAAAAAAGGCTACGTAGTCTGCAAGCTGTCTTACTATATTCCTTAGATACTACGCGCAAGAAATCTATGAAATATGCACTGAATCCACAGTAGAAGCGAGGGGGGGGGGGGGGGGGAGAAGAACTAACAAGAAAGGGAGATCCTTTAGCGCTAACACATAAAAATCACAACGAGAACAAGACTATTCGCAGTCTGTGTAGTGTTCTTTTTTGTTATAAGAGTTAAAGAAAGAAGTCTTAAACGTAAGAAGCCGTTTGAAAGTTGCTAGCTGGACGTGCAAATATGTTAAGTTACCGGAAACTCGCTTGTTTTGTCTGTGAGACTCCCCAAGGGTCTATTGTCTTCTGTGAAGTTCGGTAACTTTTGATCCTTACCTGAGTTTAGCCATGCGTTCGAAGAAATCCACGAGCGGTCATTCTGAAAAGTAAGTCAGTAGGTAACCTTTATTCACGTGTTCAGAATACACTTAGCTCATTACAATTGCGTGAAAAGAATGCGGCCTAGGTTATTAAACTTAGGCTGCTTGCACAACCAATCGGATTGCAAGGTTTAGGGTATCTTACCCATGCAGAAGTTCAAGAGATGCTTTTCGTATCTAAAAACCTTATTTAACCGACCATTTTGTCACTAGGACTAAATTTTCCTAGACTGTTAAGACAGTTGGCTTGACGGCATTCAATTGTGTAAAACAACCGGCGGGCAGGATGCTTTGTTCTCACCGGCTGCGTAGACAGTGGGGCGATCATGACACAAGTTAAAGAAAATATTTTAGCAACACTTTTCAAATATAAAACTGAAAAGAGGAGACTCAACTGGTAAAATTTATTCACAGCAGTTAGTAGGCTAGTGAGGTTCAGTGGTTTTGAAGGAAATTTCCGCTGAATTTCAAACCGTAAATTGGGCATACACGTGAACAGCGTACATAAATATATCCACCTTTTAACCTAAACTAGACAAACGTTCATATCAATTAATTAGTCTAACATTTTTTATATCTAGAATGATCCCACAATTTTGCATGTCCAAAAAGTAGAAGAGATGGCCAGCATTCCAGTCTGACAAGGAACAATTTGCCGCCATATCCAAACAATGCGTCACGTTTTACTTCGTTTTCTATGTTTATCTGTTTACTTATTTATTTATTTATTTATTTTAGAAAATTTTCTCACGCAATGTGTAACTTTCTATATTCATGGTTTAATTCTTTAATTTCAGTTTAAGTTATAATATTTGACTATGTGCATGAGACGTATTGTTCTGTTCGCTGTCGAGGAGACAAAGGGATTGGAGTTCTCGGGAATCTTTAGCTCATTGTAAATAAATGATATCTCACCTCGATGTCGAATCTATTAAGTTGGCTTCATTTAAGCATTTCAAACTTTAACGTTAATCATAGCTGCTTATGATCACCCTAAACATTCACGATTGTTTACTTTCAGGTTCCTTGAATTCCCCCCAAATTAATCTGATCTATATATTATCTTGGGTCTTTAAAAACATAACCTCTAAGCAAGACAAATCAGCGATACTTTGTCGAAGGCAAAATGGTTCTGCTCTGTTGATTCAACAGAGAATGATTTCATTTCTACCATAGCTTGGAGCTTTGCGTGGGCTATAAATTATCTTGTTTTTCATTTTTCTGTGAAATCATCCATGAATACAGTAAAAACGTCATCCGGCACACAATTTTCCGAGTTCATAGTCCCTTGTGCAAGCTAAAAGGTTTGTCATTTCCATGGACTTGCTTATTGCACCTTGCATCACGTTAAATAAAGACATTCTGAAATTGCTCTTACTTTCGTGTTCAAATAACTGAAAGGATAATACGCATTGTTATGAAAGGATTTCCAGGTTATTTTTAGTGTCTCACCTGGAGGCAATTTGATCAACGTTTTGTAAAAAGTGCTTGTTTGACTTTGCCCTCTCGTCTGAGGCTGACAGACACCCACGCGTACAACATCTCCAAGTCCCAGATAATTTGTCTGGTAACGTTCATGCGCAATTTGTAGAAATCCGAATGAAGTCGTTCGTGCGACCCTTTGTAAGGAGCAAAATCTGAAGTACCATAAGCCGGTCTCTTAAAAACAAAACAAAAACAAATCCTGGAGCATGAAGTGTGTTATAAGTTGGTGAAATATATTAAAATGAGTTGCTGTTTCATGTTTTATTTTAATCACTTCTTGTTTAAGTGTAATCGGTGTAAACAGAAGTTAATGAAGAAGAAAAAATGATTCGCGACAGTGCGTTCGCCGATGAAAGGAGCTGTAATTGGATATTGGCAGGTCTGTATGAAGTTTATCCGCAGACTGTTGGAGAATGGATACATGATAAGAATGTACATTGAAATCAATCTAACTGTTCTCTTTTTCCCTTCGGTTTGGTGAACGCAATGCTTTGGCAACAATGACATTTTTTTGAAGGGTCTTTAAAATGAAAATGTCAAAAAGAGAATCGATGAAAACGGAATCACAATGGTTGATCAGTTGGTCGGGTTCAGTGATTTTCAATGAAGTCTCCATTGCAGGTCAAATCGTGAAAGGGGTATTGACATGGTAGCAAAACCGCGAGTCACGAAATTAATGAAATGGCCTTGTGGTCTTTGATTTTAGAGATGATGCACAATTTTCGAAAAAAAAAGCCCCAAAATTAAATAGTTGAACTGCACCTAATACCTTCTAAATCACACACGTTTTACTCCGGTCTGAGCTAAAAATGGAGATCTGATAGCTGCTCACTTTCGATTCCGGTGTTTTTATTTATTACTTTGTACCGGAAGCGTTTAAAAGAGACTGTAATTCTTTTATTAGAAGAGCATATCAACCGGGGTATCGTATTTTAACAAAAGAGTTCTTCTGTCGAAGACACTATCGTGTGGTAGGTTGCCAGAGGAAGTTTAATGGTTACAACACATATTGGCCCAAGAACGTGGTTCGAGGGCTTATATGAAGTTTGAATATCAAATTTCCGATGGAACCTATCACACATAGGGCCAGAGATAGAAGGACTCTATTATTTTTATTGTACAACGCTTAATTTGGATCGATAATTGTCAAAAACGGGCACTATGCGTTGATAGGCGCCCGCTGGGAGCACGCAAAATTTAGCGTTGCACAATATAATATGTTAACAGAGTGCAAGATAGGGGTCTTAGTTGAAAAGAGCCATTTAAATGCCGGCGCCAGCTTGACGTAAAAACATGTTAAGGTACTGGCAACTCCATTTCGCATTGTTTAAGAGACTCCCAAGCGTTCTACTTTGTGCTGTGAATTTCGGTGTAGTAAACTTTGATCTGCACCTGAATTCAGCCTTGCGTTTCAGTGAAGGGATTGACCATTTTGGCGTACTAGCGCAGTCTTAACAAAAAAATCAAATAAATAAATAAATAAATAAATGAGTCATTTTCACTGAACTCATAGAGATGTAAGCCATGTAGAATAAATATTTGCTATCACTAGTTTTATTTAAGGCCTAAGCTCACTCCATAAGGTTTATATATTAAGCTTAATCACAAGCCTGATATGTTCTAAAAGTCTTAGGCTGAAGCATATAATTTTAAGAAGGAGGGATTTGTAACAATGTAACGATAAGACAATTTATTGCCTAAAGCCTCACGAAACAAAATATATGTTCATTCGAGTGTAAACGGTGGTGAACAGTTTCACTTGAGCAACATTAAATCAACTAGCGGTACAGAGTTCAGCAGTTGAGTACGCTCAAGCTCATTACTCCTTACTTTAAAATAACAAAAAAGAAACACTGAACAGCAAAAACAAGGTCTCTAACACTTTGTTGTATTCCTAAAACTCTTACATTCAAAACTTGTCTTTTTTCCCTCTTTTTTTACTTTTTACTCACCTTAGCCATATCTCGGTACTTCTCACTCTTTTCGTCGTAGCCGCCATTTTGAATAAATCTCCATCCTCGTTGGAGATTTTGGTTACGTGATCTGCTGTGTGCCAGGGTCTTCTCCCGCGCCGCGACGCTACCGTCTTCCGAGCGCGTTAAAAAAAAAAAAAAGAAAAAGAAAAAAAGAACGCCTGATCGCAGGTTATCGAGTTGGCCACTGTCATAAATGGAGGATCAAACAAATGAGATAATACGCTTAAGAGCGCCTGTCTGTAAAAATCAGACAAAATCAAAATTTCGCGGCAAGGGTGGAAAATTCGATTTCTTTCATATTTTAATGTTAGATAGGTTAGGGTATAACTAAAATCACTGGATACTTTTTTTGGCAAAATATCCTTTTATTTCAAAGAAAAATGCAAATAACGAACTTCCGTTAAAATCGCCATTTGAAGCAGTAAATTATGACATCAATTTGAGGTGTTCGCGTGCAAAAACAAATCCCTCTGTCGTCTTTTAAACACTCAATTTTACTTTTGCAATCTCTCAAGAGCTTCAAAACTGATTTTGGTAGAAACTGCGTTGTTCTTTGAGTTTGAAATAATTTAATTTTGAAAGTATACATTTCTCATCAGGAAAAGTACTTCGTGAATTAAATTATTTTTCACCATGTGCTAAACCTTCAAATCGTTTCAGCTTCTGGCTGTTGAATTAAGAAAAGATGTTCTCAGGATTGCTGCAAAAATTTCTTTGGGCAAATGATTGAGAGCGACGCGAGAGCTTTTCAAAGTTCGTTAAAATGGAGGTTGTTTGACCCTTCTTGGCAACATTCCATTCGCGAGTCACGCACATATTTTAATGTGTTTCGACCCACATGAGATCGAAGACGTCAAACAGAAAAACAGTTCGAAATGCTCTTACCTCATTTGCTGTAGAGGACAGGTCCAGAGGCCATTTCCGAGTGATTCTCTTGCCGTTCGACGTATTTTGGTCCTGTTGATGACATCCAATGAACACCGCTAACTGGGTCAGTGTATTGTAAACGGTCGAACAGCTCAACAACAACCTTTCTTCCAAAGCGTTCGACATCTTTCTGCACTGTGACATCTTACTCAACGGTTCAGTTGCTGGTCAGTGTTGCTTAGTTGGCAATACACAAAAAGGTTTTTATCACCACATGTCGCCGCTAACGTCGCCAGAGTTCTATCTAGAGCCGCGTCACGCAATGCAAATCGTCGGAATGGACATTTTACTAGAGGGTAGGGGAAGGGCAAAATCTGCTCTGATTCTTTTTAAACGGCTCAGGGTTCGAGAAATGGGAGGAACTAGTAATGGACCAAAAATACGAAACAAAATTAGTGCTACATTTAGGCACCTCAACCTCCCGTGCCAGAATGCAGAAAAAGTAGTCACCCCTCGGCGTGAGTTGTAGGCATGCAAATAACAATGTTCGAACACGAAAATTAGCTAAAAAGGGTACGTGTACTAGCTTAAGTTAAAAACCTCTTCAAAACGTCGAGTCCAGAACATTAAAATCGTTTTTATCAGGGAAATTGCGATGTGACTAACTAGTTTGTGCTTATTGTTTAGGCTTAGAGGGGGGACCTCGGACTTTTTTTTTCACAAATTGCTTCGTTACACAGAAGACGGTTGTTGTTGGTTCCATTTTCTTGTTGTCGGAGTTTGTGGTTACAACACCAGACGAATCAAAAGCTTGAAAACAATTGTTCCCTTACTTCCATGCACCAAGAATACCCAGGCCCGTAGAAGGAGGGGGGGGGGGGGGGGGCGCTCGAGCCCCCAGAAGTTTTGGAAGTTGAAAAAACATTACAATAAATGAGCCAAAAAATATATAATTAAAACGAATTAATGTGCAAAGAATAGTCTTAAATGCTGATGCTAAAAGTTCCTTTTATTATTTTACAACCTTTAACAGGGTTTGACATCTGTTGAGTCACTAGCCACCGGGCAAGTGGGCTTCAAAAATCTACTAGCCCACCGCACATTTCAGTCGCCCAGGTTCCTTACCAATGTCTTTCTTCACCCATATTACCTTGACCCTGGCAGTATAGCTTTACTGTGAAGGACCTTAATGCCTTTAATAGCTAAGCGACTGCTGTGTATTTGCTGCAAGCTTTAAGCTCATCATGTTGTTTTAAAACAAGTCTAAGGAACAAAACTATTTTTATCTCACCAATCGAGTGATAAAAGTTACGTTAACGTTTACGAGAGTTAGGTAAAACAGGTCCGAAATTCGTAGCTTGTCTGTCGAAATGTTTCAATTTTAACAAACCTTGTAACTTTAAGGGTACTTTTTTAAAACTGATGCTATAAATCTGGTGGATGTTGCCAACAACTTTGTCGGCGAAAAAGCAAACAGGAAGCAGCTTTTTGGCAAATTGTCAACGAAGGATGTCCCCAAAAAGGTGTCGTTTTTGACGAAATCGACACAAACTGTGGCATTGTGAACAGAGTTAGTATCTATGTGCACGAGTGTGTATTTTGAAGGGGGGGGGGGGGGGGGCGAAGGCTTTGACTAGGCCAATTTGCTCGCAGCATTTATTTCAGCCTTGGTGCGGCCCTGATACCACCAAAAGAGGTGCTACACTACTGGATACCACAAGTTACAAGTCAGTTTTTACAACGAACGCTTGAATACAATGACGACATGTCCCAGCCATCGTGCAAAACTTGGAATAGTGTCTAGCAGAAGCTGCAGCACAAGGGGCCGGGTCACGGTAAGGAAAAGGGGAGTGGCCAAAAAGTGAAAGAGGAGTGGGGAAAAAGGGATCTGAAATTATCTTACGCGGGACTGGTTCGCTTGTAAAAGTTGGATCAGGTGAGTTTTATATTCGCTTGTGGACTATCCGAATATTAGCCAGGTTATCGATGGAAGCCTCACTCTGCTCTTCGTCCTCATTAAGGTGTATATAGAACGTGAAAGAGGTAACAGACGTTTAAGGGCAAGATGCTTGACGTATTTCTGTTATGATATCCTCATATCCATTATGATAAGTATGCTGGCTGCTGTGAGAGATCTCGCTCACTGGGAACCTGTCTCAGTAAGATTCGTAAACAGAAATTCAGGAACAGAACCTCATTTTTTGTTACCATGGTTACGTGCCATATTTCACAGTCTTCAAACAGCACTGGCGTGCTGTTAGAAGCCCCACTCATTAGTCAGGACACACTAATGTAGACTAAATCAAACAGCTGACAAGAGAGCACAGTTAAACACTTCGATTGCACCCATTTGTTATGAAGAGAGAACCCTTCCTGTCCAAAACTCCATCCAACCCTTTAACAGCGACCTGACTTTCACTCGTGATATAACTGTGCCTTGAACCGGTCCTGTACCAGCTGAGAACCAGCAGACTGACACCAATGATTATAGGTAGAATACCCGCTCGTCAATTAACAAAAGGGAGCCCCTTGTAGTTATAGGTTTTCCCCGTATTAAAGTTGGGTCTAGTTAATAATAGCGCCACTTCTGTTGCACCACTCACCTGTAACCGTCTGTAAGCTTGTACAACGGTTGGAATTGCGTTTCAGACTACTAGGCTAGGGTAGCAAATACAATTTTTAATGGTTGTAACAACACTGGTAATAAGTAAGAAAGACACACAACGCCATTAAAACCACGAATAATCCTTAACACTGTATGTTATTTTACTTCACCTCAAAGGTTTTGCCCTTCCCCTACCCCCTAAAATGCCTTTGATACGCATTGCGTGACAAACCAGATACGCACGCGGCGCCATTCACGTTTGGTCCCAATTTAGCAGTCAAATCTGATAATGCTTTTGTGCACTGAAAACTGAGCAACACTCGTATTAAATCAACTGAACCGTTGAGTAAGATGTCACAGTGTAGAAAGATGTCGAACGTTTTGGAAGAAAGGTTGTTGTTGAGCTGTTCGACCGTTTACAATACACTGACCCAGTTGGCGGTGTTCATTGGATGGCATCAACAGGACCAAAATACGTCGAACGGCAAGAGAATCACTCGGAAATGGCCTCTGGACCTGTCCTCTACAGCAAATGAGGTAAGAGCATTTCGAACTGTTTTTCTGTTTGACGTTTTCGATCTAATGTGGGTCGAAACACATTAAAATATGTGCGTGACTCGCGAATGGAATGTTGCCAAGAAGGGTCAAACAACCTGCATTTTAACGAACTTTGAAAAGCTCTCGCGTCGCTCTCAATCGTTTGCCCAAAGAAATTTTTGCAGCAATCCTGAGAACATCTTTTCTTAATTCAACAGCCAGAAGCTGAATCGATTTGAAGGTTTAGCACATGGTGAAAAATAATTTAATTCACGAAGTACTTTTCCTGATGAGAAATGTATACTTTCAAAATTAAATTATTTCAAACGCAAAGAACAACGCAGTCTCTACCAAAATCAGTTTTGAAGCTCTTGAGAGATTGCAAAAGTAAAATTGAGTGTTTAAAAGACGACAGAGGGATTTGTTTTTGCACGCGAACACCTCAAATTGATGTCATAATTTACTGCTTCAAATGGCGATTTTAACGGAAGTTCGTTATTTGCATTTTTCTTTGAAATAAAAGGATATTTTGCCAAAAAAAGTATCCAGTGATTTTAGTTATACCCTAACCTATCTAACATTAAAATATGAAAGAAATCGAATTTTCCACCCTTGCCGCGTTATGTTTGATTTTTACAGACAAGCGCTCTTAATTATTATTGTACCTACCACGATGACCAATAACCACCTTTTTCACAACACAAGACTGTTTCCATCCGTAAGCCACAAAATTTGAGTGTAATACCACCTTATGCAAGAGAATAAAGCAACTAGCGAGCATGAAGATTTGTCTTGGAATCGTAAGTCCTTCAAGCAGAAGTCACCGCAAATACCAAAATGCACTTCTGTCAGCAAGACAGATAAAACTTAAGAGAGCTTGCGTTGTTGACACTTGGGAAAAGAAACGGACGAGGGTAGAGAGACTTTAGTAGAAGGGAAGTGTCTGCCACCAGCATCAGAAACATTAATGGCAACCATTCTTGTTAGGTCTAACTGTGGCAAGGCAATACGAAAATGAGGCCTCCACTGGCTGAAAAACAGCATATAAGTCACGGTGCCACTGGAATGAAAAGATCAGAGCAGCAGTAATCTTGTGCAAATGATACGAACTATCCCAAATCCCGCTGTAGCTCAGCAAACGGAACTTGTAGAAAGAAAGACGGCGCTTCATAGCCCTTGGACAACGCCATTGGACACCTAAGTAAACCCCCCAGCACTGAGATGTTGTATTTCTCGTTTATGGATAAATGATCGTGAGACAGACACAAATAACCAGTAAGCTCTAATAGATAGTCTGGGATGACCTTGAGTAAAATCAAATCTGTTAAACCCGCCTTTCTCTACAGAGCAAATCAAAAGAAAAGTAGAAATTAAAAAAAAATGTTGTGAACCACAAAATTTTTGTCATCTTTCAAATTAGATATCCCCAGTGCATGCTCCTTTTCAGTCTGAGAGAAAACATAAACAATGTTTTACTAACATAAAACGGTAAGGTAGGTATTTATCAGACGCCTCCGTGGCCTAATGGATAAGGCGTCGGCCTCCTAAGCCGAAAATTGCGGGTTCGAGTCCCGTCGGAGGTGTTCCAATTTTGTGTCAGTACTTTTGTTTCTTGAAGCAGAATGTTTTCTTTTAAGATATCCAGTTTTTATTTATTTTCATTCTCCCTCACCAAGTTCGTCCGAATGAAAATTATTTTCCTTCTAATTTGGACACCGCAAGAAAAAACAGAGACAAAAGACACCAAGAGAGAGTACAGCTTGTTTCGGGTAAAACAAACACCTACGAGAAACGTTTATTCCAAAGAATCTCTTACATAAATAGAGAAGATAATTGAAAATACAATATTGCAAGTGAAAAAACTAAAGTCCAGTGCTCTGGGCAACATCCAGCCTTTCTACAACCTGTTCTTTTACATATATGTCCTTGGCGAGATCGGACCTCGAGCGACCATGTAGTTTCAATAAACGTTCTCTTGAAGGGCAATTCTTTAAATTGGTTGCAATGGAAGAGGCGCCGCCAAACCTAAAGCTATGCAAAGCAAAAAATCGTTGACCTGAGCCTAAGTCGCTTAAAACATTCCTTGAACATCTGCCTAAAGCAAGTGTAGGAACTTTTCCTATCGCCGAAAACATACTATCCAACGGATTTAAGGAAAACAACGTTTCTAAAAAAAATCTGGGGACATAAAAATGGTAGTATTAACACCATCTAAATATCTTAACAACAACCAATAGGGGGCACGTAAAATTCCCGGACTTGTGTATAAACGCATCTTGACCTTCTCTGTAAACATCTGTCTTGCTCTCCGGAAGTCTAATGGTAATATAGACCGAAACACTGTGATATTGCAGAGTCGGATGTTGCAAAACTCATTTGCACGGAAAAAAAACCTACGAAAGAAAGAACACACATATCAGCGAACCTTAAATCTTTAAGAGTAGGAGTATCATGAGCGTTCTTATTAACAATAGACTTAATTAATTCTAACGAAACCGGTTCCTTCTTTTTAATAGGTTCAAGTCTTGATCGTTTTTCCGCCTCAACTAGATTCTTGCAAGGTCCAATATCTAAAGGGTTACTAGGTAAGGGCAAAATACTATGGACCCATTGAGGGCATCATGAGCCATACTAATAGCAGATACCTTCTTCTTATCTAGTAAATGCGATAAATACAAAGCTAAATGGGTGACGTTAACAGGCAAAGAGAACGGGCAGCCCAACAGCCTTCTGATAGCTAAAAAACAAATTAATTTCTCTTGTGTATTTAGACACGGTTACTTTAGCTCTAGAGTGTAAACAGTGTTTGACAATGGGTTTCAGTGAAGCAACAGATTGTGATCCTGACGCAGATGTCTGAAGCAAAACTCGGTTGTGTTTTAGAACAGGGCAAGCTCTCTGCCGTGAAGAAAACAAAGCGATGAAGTCCTTTGAAGGCAGCTTTCGTAACCTGAAGTTTTCGCCTTCTACCAGTATTCTTTTGAACTTTTTCTTTCCATTTATAGATATTAGATGTTTTTTTGTCAAGTTTAAAACTACAGTACTGTCGAACAATCGTTTTGCTAAATAAAATTAAGCTTTTTAAAGAAACCTCTTATTCAAAAGCGACGATGGTCATGCAATTTCCCTGAAATCACAACCAAAATTTCTCGGATCGATAAGTTACCAAATTTGCTTAGCAGTGGAGCTCCGCTGGCTCCGCTATTAATAAAAGAAAAACTGTCACCTGCTATGAGCCTTGTGCTTGAGACATACCCTCACAAACAGACAATACAATCAGACTATCGGCTGCATTGATATATATATATATATATATATATATATATTATATAAATTATGCACAATCAAACTAAAAGTGCGCGAGCACTGGAATAATCTTCGCTCAAAACTCAGATTGATCGTCAAGCAAAATTGTCTCCCAATCGGCAACAGTACTACAAATGTAATTCGTTATGCCCTCGGCACTAGCATAACAGTCAAAATCACCTTCATGATTTCCAATCTTCAATAGCACTACAAGTGCTATTCATTGTGCCCTCGCCACTAACATAACAGTCACAATCATCTTCTTGATTGCCAATTGGCAACAGCACTACAGTGCAATTCATCGTGCTCTCCAAACTAACATAACCGTCAGAAAACATTACTGTTTGTCCATCAACAACCGTACTTAACAGGTGCAGTTCATTGTGCCTTCTGCACTAACATAGCAGACAAAAAAAAAACAAATCCTTCAAAATATCTTGAAAGCGGTCCATCGGCAATTGTACAGAGGCTCTATATATACGATCAACAAAGATTCAGAAACTCTAAGTCTTAACCGACACTAATCTAACAGCGATAATGTAACCGTTCCAATTGTTGGAACCAATTAATGATCTTAGAGCCCTTCTGTGACAACAAGTGTAATTACCCTTAAAAATAGCGATATTCCTTTATCAACGAAGAATAACGTTGCCATAATAACGGCCAGAAGCTAGCGGAGGGCCCTGCAAACCCTAGTAATAATACTAACAAGTGGAACTACGAGACAATTTTCCCCTTCCCATGACTGAAAAAAGGCATCAACTCCAGCTACGCCAGGATTCCAAAAACGAGAGAAAAAACGTAACGTTTTTGCATTGTAATTACGAGGCAAAACAATCCAATGAATGAGAACCCACAAGCGTTCCAAGATATCAAAAACTCGAAGTTAAGTTGCCAATCATCGCAATCCCTGATTTTACTAACGAAATGGGTTGGAGTGTTCAGCTCTCTTGGGATCCACTGAACATGCAAGTCTATATTATGCTGAAAACAGTATGAAAAAATCTTGCAAGCCAAGTGATGCAATTGAAGTTTCATACTACTAAAATCTACAATTCTGGTGGTAACTTGATTGTCAGTAAACCAGTTGACGCAAGCGTCAAAAAGTTTGTCCTCAAAGGCTTGTAAACTGTAGTAAATAGCAATGAGCTTGCGATGGGTCGAACTAAGCGATCTTTCTTGATCAGTGAACATAGTATGGCTTATAAACTGCTCACTACCTTGGATAAGCGCTCCACAAGCACAACTACTGGCATCAGAATATACAATTTTGCTATGAGAAAAAAAAAACAGGCTTGATGAACTGCCTAGTATTAAACACTGTGAGATTTTCCCGCCAAAAATTAACTTCAGCAAGACGAAATTCGTCTAGGTCAAATTCCGTATCCCAGTCATAGCCATCGTGAATAGTTGACAATATAAAATCAGAGGCTTGCAAAGTCGTCGCCAGAACGAAATATGTGCCTTTAGACGACCGCGAACAGAATCAGTGGAAGAACTGGAATAGGCCGCTCAATTGGTTTTCATCAGAACAATCTTTAACGTCACCGTCACTTTCCGCCGAGTCCTGAACTAGATTTGTCGAGCTGACTGTCGGTAAAAACTTTTCGGCCAAAAGCTGATCCAGGTTGCTTGAAAACTGTCCTACATTGTGAGCTCCAGTGTCCCCTGTGACCACAGGTGAAGCATACCATATTTTCTCGATTAAACGCCGGGGGCGTTTATTTAAAACTCGGCCTCGTAGACCCGGCGTTTATTCGAACCCGGCGTTTATTCGGGGCCCGGCGTTTATTTATTAAATGCATTTTCCGTATTGGAAGTTCATTGAGCCAAGAACCAAAATTAAGCAAAACCGTTAAAAAAACGTAAGACAATGTCATCAACTTTGTCTCATCTAAGTGAATCTGGTAAGTTTTTATCAAAAAAAAATCATTGACAGAAAGAGTGATTGATCTCTTCTCAACGTTACGTTTCTCCGTGCATGAAACACGGAGGAAGTGTATCGGCAAACGTACTGTACAACCAATTTTAAACAAGATGGTGGCGAGGTTTCTTCTTCATCAGTTCCGGGAAAAGCAAAATTATGGAACGATTCAATTGCAAGGAACTGCTGGAGAAACGCTGGAGAGACCCTCGAGATGATCCTTGCTTGATGTAATAGCCCGCAGAAAAGTTACGACGATTTAAAGAGATTGACACGATACCTGATGCGTCGTTTGTTTCATCTGTTTTAGAGAGAAGTACTTTTGTAAAAGGTACTTTGGTTTGAATATTAGTGTATAAATTCAAATATAATGGTAGAAAGAGAACTAGTATGCAGTTACGACACATAATCCTGATTTAATATACCAATCTCGAATAAAAGCCGGGACCTCAAATAAACGCAAAAACCCCGAATAAACGCCGGGGGCGTTTATTTTAAACTTCGACCCTGTAGATCCGGCGTTTATTTGAACCCGGCGTTTATTCGGGTCCGGCGTTTAATCGAGAAAATACAGTAAGTCGTATGGACGAGGTACTCGATGGTCTTATACAAACAGATAAGGAAAAAAAAACAGAAAACAAAAAACTTAGTAAAATACAAATACAATAAAAAGTTTAGCGTATCGTAGCTGCTGAATGAAAACCCGAAACCTGGAATGAATATTCCAGTACAAATGCCCTCCTTATATACTGGTAAAGCGAACGAACAATAGTTCGTAATTATAAGGTGTAAAATCAATTCTTAACAGTGAATACAAAGAAGCATAGCACATGCTTGCTATGTCCTCAAACGAAGGAAAATTCGTTTATTTATTTTCATTTGCGCTTATTTTTTTGGGTTTGTTGTTCGTGGTTTGTTGATTGCAATAGCAACCTCTTTACTCTGGTCGCATTGGTGTAACCACCATGAAAGAAAATAAATGAACGCCTAGACAAAGATGGGTATGAGACTGAGTGAGAATAGTATTGTTTTGTTGTGGTGACATATGAAAGCTCCTATTGGACGTTTATTTTGTTTTGGAAACTAGGGAAGATAAACGAGTGCAAGTACGCGCATTTTGTAATGAACTTGTTTATGGTGCCGGTAAAAACCAATCAGAAACCGTCTGTTGAAAATGAATATGGGTTTTTGGCTACTGACCACTGAAATAGGCGACACAAACATTTCAGGCATAACAATTACAAACTAAGCCTGCCTGCAGACGGTACAACGGCACGTTCGCCTGTTAGCGAGGATGGTGGTTCGAGGGGAAGATAGTTTTACTGCAGGATAATTCATCTAACTTATTTTTTATCGACAAAACTTCACTGGCCAGGCCAGCTTGACCTTCCGGCGTACACGCAAACTCATGCCCCTATCGTGGTACAAGGAGTTGGGTTTTTGTTGTGTTCCAATTTCGCCTTTGGTAGAAAGCCTGTGATGTGCTGTACAAAACGAGGTAAATGTTAAGGGTTTTGGCAATATTTTGAAATCGTTTAACCCTAAAATGTCATTCACAGGGTCAAAAGTTAGAACCGTAATGAATTTTTCAAGGTTAAAAGGGTATACAGTAAAAATTAACCCGAGGATTAATGCTGTCCTTTAAGGAGAATTTGTATATAGTTCTTTTTATTTAGCTTGCTTGTTCCCGCATGAAGAAAAAGAGCAAAACCAGTTATTCCGTATAGTTATTTTAACCATTGCAAATATTTTATTTGATATGGATTTCCATTTTTACTATAACGGCTCCAAAACTTTTGAATTTTTTTTTCATTATTATTATTTTTGTTATAATTATTATATTTTCATTACTATTTTTTTTTGCTATTTTTATTATATACATATTTTTGTTTGTTTTTCTAAACTAGTTAATCATTTACCATTTGTGTATTTTTCAAATTCAAATTTTTGGAGCCGTTATAGTATTTTCCTTCAGTGTAGCTCTGGCCCTGAAGAAGGCTAATTTTGTTAGCCGAAATATTGGCCTTAAATAAATCAGCCCTCTGCCGTGCAAAGTGCCAGTCTTGCATTCAGTTTTGTTCTATTACACTTCGAGTGACGTCTGGCTCCAGTATCTCTACACCAGAGATCTGCCTGCAGACGGTACAACGGCACGTTCGCCTGTTAGCGAGGATGGTGGTTCGAGGGGAAGATAGTTTTACTGCAGGATAATTCATCTAACTTATTTTTTATCGACAAAACTTCACTGGCCAGGCCAGCTTGACCTTCCGGCGTACACGCAAACTCATGCCCCTATCGTGGTACAAGGAGTTGGGTTTTTGTTGTGTGCCCTCTGCCGTGCAAAGTGCCAGTCTTGCATTCAGTTTTGTTCTATTACACTTCGAGTGACGTCTGGCTCCAGTATCTCTACACCAGAGATCTGGCAATACCGAACCAGTGCGGTTTATTTGCGCATCGTGTGGACCTCTGCATCCAAAGTGCTCTACTAGATGAGGTACATATGATGGGTTGCCGCGCTGCTGGGGGGCCTATGACGTCATCCAAGATAGCCGCCATATTTGGTGCCATCTTGGATTTTACCGAAAATTAAAAATTGTTAAAAAACTTTTAAAATTGGACCTTTTTGATGCCGGACATGTACAATATGAAATAATTAAACATTTTGCTGCTGTTTGTTGACATTTTTTGCATTTTTCACTTAAAAGGGGGTAAAAACGTGCATTTTTCTTAAAAAATGGCTTGACCACCTGCTACGTATGACGTCGTATCTTGTAACCATAGCAACCAATTATCACCAAAGTTATGTCAAAATGTGTCTAAGGGATATGTGCACAGCTACTGAAAACGGTAGTCCTAGATAATTATTCATCTTGGAAAAAATTCAAGAAAAACCTTGTGGGGATGAATCCACCCCCTTTTTGGGCCCAAGGATTACGCAGAAATGTCATGTCCTTGCGACAGTCACTAAGTGAAAAGAGTGAATGAAGTGTATATATCGTTTTTAATCAAACATTTTTCACTTTTTAAAAACACTTAAGATTTCAAGCGAAAGTTATATGTATGTATATGTATGTATGTAAAGAGCATACTGATTTATGTTTTTGTATAAATATGCAGTATTATATTATATACAACCCAAAATAACAGAGCACAATATTACTGCCGTTCGAATCCTGGATACCGCACCAGTTGTAGAACAATCATAATCTGTTTCATGAAACGTTGAGCATGTTACTTGGAGATCTCAGAAAGCCCAATTATTTTACATTGTGTCTTTGTGGGGGGGGGGGGGGGGGGCAATTTATTTTCATGGGAATAGTCCTGCCAGATCATTGCAAAAGACACTTCGTCACTGGCTGGATAGCTGAAATTCGGCAAACTTAAGTCAACTTTTGTTTCTAAATTGCAAACTGTTTCTGGATTTCAAAACTATTATAGTGCACCCCAGACTAAACAATTTTCTACGATATCTGAAACACAACTTTTAAATAGTCAACGATACTTCAATAGTTTGAAAGAAATGGGAACCCTCTTTTATCAAACAGACAACAATCGACCGACTCCCACAAATATTATCCACATTACCCAGATTGTTGTGGAAAGATCGAAAATGTTTCCCTGACAGAATGCATTACTCAATTGAAATTGGATTTCGCTGGGTTACATGACTGAAATTTAAAAATATATCAATAATAATAACAATAATAATAATAATAATAATAATAATAACTTTATTTACGTGTCAAACAGTGGTGGTTGGACACGGTTCGCAAAGCATGATGGGGCTATCGATCGATTCGAGCTCAGTTGCAATGAACCTTCGTACTGTGCACATCTCGAAGAGCTAAAACAAATTCAACTACAAGAGCTGGAAATAACAAAGATGGAAGTTTCTCCGATTCTTGTGGTCTAGTTATCCTTTGTTTACATCGGAATATTTGATGTAACATTTTAACAGCTGGTTTCATGGGTTGATCGATTGAAGGCGTACGGTACACGTGGAGACTTCAATCCCGGGTTTATCAGGAATAAGCCTCTTTAGTAACTTATATGTGCAAACATCTTACCATGAATAGCCTCTTGGGCCATGAAGGACTTATTTCCAATCATCGAAAGTGAAAACACAAATGCCTGGCTTTCTGAGGTCTTGTAATTGCTACAGTTGTGTGAAATCGTAAGTTTTGCCCGATGGATATGCGTCGAGTACGTGTCATGAAAAATCTTACGAATGTTCATTTTACAGCATTAACAGTCCTTTAACTTCCAGGGTGTCCAAAAGCTTCTGTTTCTCAAAAATACTGTTGATGCAGGATGTAGTAATCCTGAAGGGCTTGTCTGAAATTATACTTTCACAGCTAAGCTAAACAAGGCTGTATTAAAATATTATTGTTCAAATTGCTAGCTGTCAATATGAATTAATTAATTGATTTGTTTTGCTTTTGAAAGTAACTGATAATGACAAAGTTAGTCTGTGATTGAACGAGAATTCCACTTTGTTTTGCAATGGACATGAAAATCTGTCTTTAGCAAATTTTAACAAAGCTCTCTTCAGCCTGTAGAATGTGTGACAATATTATATACAGTGCATCCATATTTTTCCTCAGCTACTTCAATGAAAGCATTGACTCATTTACCCACAAGGACCTCAAGCAGAAAATAGTTTTTAACCCTTAATACAGGGTTGTTGGGAGCTTTGCACTGATTACCACGACAAAATTATCGAGGTCACAGCGAACCCGTTTAACTTGGATCCTTTTAAAACTAGTGAAGCACATTACAGCAATACATCCATGTCATTTCTACAAATGGCCCAGTCCTTCATTTGTTCACTTCAGACCTCTACCTTGTTGAAAAGTCAATGGTGGACCCAGAGGAGGGTCCAAGGGTATCCCTCCTTTTTGTTCAAAAGAAAATAAGACTGGATAAAACAGACTAACAGACAGCAATATACATGAACAAAATGTATAACTCCATAATTATTATGGAGTTATACATTTACTCCAGACTACAACGAAGCAGAGCGCAGATTAGCTTGTGTACAACAGCATACTCCACTCAGAAAGCATCAGATTTTTTTCTCGATTTACTTATAATCAGAATATACTACAGAATAATACCAAGATATAACTCCACAAAGTTTTGTATTTTGTTGTCTTCCCTCACCCACCATTAAACTTGGACCCCACCCTCCATGAAAGTCTGGACTCACCACTGGGCACCAAGTCTGCCTGTTAAGTCGAGTAACAGAAACTTAAGGGGTGTTTACATAATGCAGGTTTGAGTTTCATTCCCTCTTATGGCTCTGTATAACTTTGTTTACATGATACCAGCACAAGATTTCATACCATTACGAGTCATACCAGTACAAATTTATTCTGGTTGCTGTACCAGATCAAGATTTTCGATCCGGTGCAAAAACCTGTACCATAATCATGTAAACACAGTAAGACTACTCATTTTGGTGTGAAATCTGTTTCCTGGAAGACAATTCAGTAGAAAAAATACAGATTGATATCAATGTAAACAATTGATGAGGAAAGCGAAAGTTGCAAGTTCCATTAGAAAAGGGATATTTAATCAATTCTCAGTTCTCAACCCTTTTATGGGTTGCAATAGCTCTAATTGTTATTAATAACAACTAAACTGACCAATTGAAAGGGATGTTCAATCAGTAATTCACAATTTTTTCCTCAATAGCTCTGGATTTTATTTCTTACAACAGACCCCACTAAATTGAACCCAACCCCCCCCCCCCCCAACCTGCTCACAACTATATTGAACTGAAAATATTTTTGTTTTCCCTGGTTGATCTTGCTCACTTATTTACTATTTTGGCTATCTCAAATTTTTGATATCTCAAACAATTTTTGGTTTCTCTTGCATGTCCAAGATAGCACCGTGAATCTCCAATTATCTGAGTTACTGATCAATACTGCATTTTTTAGCTTTCTCAGTAGTTCAGTGCGCAGAGGTTGTAAATTAAGAACCTTGAGGCTGCTGCTTAGGGGATCTTAGGAAACCAATCCACAACAGATGATGTGACTATATATTAAGACCCTAAAGCCCAAATAATTTTGGTCATTTCAGCAAACAAAATGTGATTCTTGAAAGTTTGTTGTATAAAGGGCAACAGAGCAGACTGAAGAAACCATTTTGACAACAAAACAAAGAAGGGAAAACACTCAATTAGGACGCCACAAAACACTGTTGATACTTGTCATAATTAAAATAAGACGATCACTCGCGTTAATATTTCGCAGGTAAATCCGTAAATTTCACATCTCGCAGCGCGAGAGTAATATTGGAGAGAAAATTCGACAACTTAAAGAACGCATAATTCTCAAACTAGAGGGGCGCTATCGGGCGCTATATGATTTTATAAAAGCAAATTTATCCATCTTGATCTTGGTGTAAAATAAACGGTTTTAGATTTTTGGGTTAGCCTACAAATTCTCAAAATGTAAGACCTGTACAAATATCATGAAAGCACACGTTGCTCGATCCACCTACAACGAAATTGTCCTCAAACTTGACTTACAAAAGATGACCAGATCCATAGATTTCAAGGCATCTAGATACACACCAATCCTAATTATTCTTGTTAAATGTAAGTTGCACTGGGGACAGATTGCACATTAAAATGACAAGAAGTGAAGCTCACATTCCCGTCGAAGGCCGCCATGTTGACTTCTCGTCCTGGTTAAGAGACTACTCGTGATTGGCTAATACAATGATCCACCATGCCTTTCGGACCGTGTCCAACCACCACTGCGTGTCAAAGGTGAATCTAGCACCCTGTCAAGACAGTGTGCCAATTGAGGGCACATTACTTTGTGAAAAGGAAAAAGGGTCACCACCGACGGGATTCGAACCCGCAATCTTCGGCTTAGGAGGCCGACGCCTTATCCATTAGGCCACGGAGGCGTGTGTTATAAAAAAATTTTTTTTTTTCGCTTAGGTTGGTGTGAAGTAATTTTCTTCCACTAAAGCCTCTCTGCCGTCTCTTTTCACAAAAGTACCGGTAACACAGGCTCTCTCAAGTTTTACCTGTCTTGCTACGCTGACACCAGCGCACATCGGCATGTGGTCCACTTGCTTCGCTTTCTCGCAAATTGTAGTATTCCACTCAAATTTTGTTACTTGGTTATATTTTTGAACAATCTTTCAAATGTTACGTTAGTTATCTCGTAGACATAACACAATTTGGCAAGGTTTCCAGAACTTTAGGAACAATTTAGAAAGAAAATGACTAAAGTCTTTGGATGAAAATAGAACATTGATCACTTAGGGCAATGAAAAGGATGTTTTGTTCCTTGTTATAGACCAATAGGAATACCAAGAGAGTTAAATCCTAGTCCAGAAATTTGAGCAAAAAATGCAAAATAGGTTTAATTCCCGACAATAATTTCTCTGTTTCGTCGATGACATCATAAGAGCAAATTTAAAAGGTCATAATTGCTCAATAATTTTTATACCTGGCACTATCCCTTAATTAAATTACGACATCGGGCAAAATGCGTGGACATCATTAATTATTCATAACCACTGAAGCGGCAAATTTAAATGCGACCGCGCTTTGAAAAGCCCAGAATAAGAGAAGAAAGGGGCTGAATTAGCTCAGTAGCGTTCATAAAATTCGCTTTTCTGATTTCCAGAAGTCATAACTGAAACATCCACGCACGGCTTTTTGAAGAGGAATGTTGTATCTGTCATTTTCTTTTTAAACGAATGAGTTTTACAAAGTTTAAAGACTATCCCTTTACACTTGAGGATTCCCAAAAAACGGGCCTTTTTTGTATGGAAGACACTTTCAACAGCAATTTTCTTGAAACTTACACCGACTTCCAAATTTCCACGCACGGCAAATGGAAGATTGATCTTTTCTTGAACAGAATCCGTTTAAACTTTGAAAATCAGTGAACAAGAACCACGATCCCTTTCAGTTTGAAAATTTTAAGTTTAAATAAGTTCCAAAATGGCGCGTCTTGCCCCTGTGAGCTATTGTTCTGAAGCCCACGACTGAATAACAATAGTTGTCAAGACTATAACAATACCCTATTCAACAAAACTACTCAGATGTAAAATGTCTCATTAACTTATCAGTTGCCGCTAACTTTGAAACTCATCTCGGTGCTCCAGCTGATTTATTCGTGTTCAAAGCCACAAGAGATAGTTTCTGTTCGGTTGCTGCATGCGATTGCTAATAAAAAAGGCGCACTGATCGTAGTGATCGATACCAGTCAGCCTATAAACAAACAAATGTTTGTAATAGATGCAATCACGGAATCGTTTGTGTGTCGCGTATCCTTATGTTCGCTACGATCGCTGACCACAATCAAGCTTTAGGTTTTTGGCTCTGTTAAGGAATGTAAACCCACTTACCCGCTGTTTCGTTTCACATAAAAGTTAAAAAGCTCTCAAAGACAGAAGCAAAACGTTACAGTGTTTGCCGCTTGCGCACGCAAACCACAAACAAGCGAAATGCTGAATTTATTTACGACACAATCATCTCGCTCGCGCAGTGATGATTCGACATGCCTTTCTTTCTGTGTTGTAACTTTTGCCCCTACGAAACCACTCTAAAATGCTCATGCAACACCGTATCAAAATGAAACACCGTTTCATGAAATGTTCTACGCGAAATATGCGCATATGTTCGATTTTACGAAACAAAAGGCGAAACAATAGCGCGTTCCTTTCATTGTTTGGTTCGCCGCCTTCATCATGATAATGAGCATCGCCGTGCATTCATGGCAACCAATCAACCAAGCTCTTTCTAAGCGTCTATGAATAATAACGCGCGATATGACAGATCTACAAACTTTCTTGAATTGGAAGTAAATGTCCCGAGAACAATAGGCATTCTGCGCGATGAAATCATTTATTTGCTGTAGATTATATTACAATTAACTATAATTATAATTACAGTTAATTAAAGAATTAACTGTTTTGTCTAATTTACGTTGAACAAGTAAGTTGGGTTTTATCACAACTAACCTAGGAGTTAGTCACTGGAGCCAATTGCAGTCCTTGTTTTTCTATAGTTCTCATTGATGTTAATTAAGTGATGTTAATCAAATTACACCTGCTTTTAACAATAATTATAGAAAACCGTTGACTAATTTCTATATTCCTATCACTCTTCAAATAATAAGGAGAAATAAAATATTGATCACTTATGGAAATAAAAAAAATGTGATTGTTAAATAGTTACTAAAATTTAAAGAAATTTGAGGTAACATTCTTGCTTATCTGGCTCAGTTCCTCATAACGTCAGTTAAGGCAAATAAGGCCTAAACTGCATAACATTTTATCACAGTTGGCATTATCTACTTAATTAGATAACGCCAGTAAAATTAACGTCAATCATAACGAACAGTTGGCGATTTTATTTGCTGTTTTCACCCGAACGCTTAACAATGGGTTGATATTGTAAGAAGAAACTCATTCCTACTCCAGAAATTTAAACAAAAATTTAGAATCAAGGTATAAGTCTATCAAGCGCTAGGGAAAACGTCAAAAAATACGTTAATTTTACTTGGTTTCTTGTTACGTCATTGGTAACCAATTAGGTCCTAGTTGACGTCAGTAAAATGTGACCTGAATTAACATTAATTATAACGGGACTCTGTGTTAGCATTCATTATAAAGGGGCCGTTAATTATTTCCTCATTATCATCCTAGTGTATGAAAATGCCACTTTGAGCAAAAAAAATTAAACATTGTTAATTTTTAGAGGCAAGGCTTTTGGCTGTCCATATAAAAATGGAGAGTATACTTAACTTTTATTAAAACGAGACTACGATGAGAGATTTCATTCTACTCCAGAAATTTAGGCGACAATACAAAAAAGGATACAAATTTCCAAAAATTCTGAAAAAAATTCTTCTCCTGTTTTTCCTAATTTGCTTTTTTTCAATTGTAATTATAGCTACAAAAAACATCACTTAAAACACACACTACTAATTACACTTAAAATACTTTCGTTTTCCTGTGACGTCATTGAAGGAAATAAACGCATAAATTGCTCACTACTTTTCATACTAAGTATGATCCGTTTAATCAAATGACGTCAATGTAATTATACCTGGTATTAACATCCATTTTAATGGGAAAGTTGATGATTTTCTTATTTCTTACAAACCAAATGCTTGACATTTTGTTGACAATGTACGGAGAAATTTTATATTCATCATTCCTGGGTATCAAAGGTTTTGGTGGCCTTTAAAATCAAATATTCTGAAATTTATTTCGAAAAAATTTTTGTAGATTAACAAGGAAACTCCTAAGGTTTACTCCTAGGCCTTTAATTAAAAGGAACATTTACTGAGAAGTAAGCTATCGATGTATCAATTGGCATCGAAAATTTCCCAAATATGTCATCAGTTCTGAGAGAAATCGAGGAACAGAGAAACCTGAGGGCATTCAACGCCATAGCCCCTATGATCACCCAAATTTACAGAAAAATCACAAGAACAAACTCAGTGCTATCGATGGCAAAACCATTGCTAAATCAGCGCTTCGAACTGGGACGCCAAGCCAGTGATCCAACCGCCCACAAGCGTCAACGTATTTTAAGTGCACCAAGTCCCATGGTCGAGGCTGGTAAAATGAAACTAGACAATCGACTCACCGCTGCAGCACAGAAACTGAGCAAAGAAGAAATGGCGCTGATGGAAGAAGACATTCTTAAGCCATTGGACGTGTATTCTATTGTGCTCAAAATAAGGGAAAAAACAGTCAGTAATGAGGGCCTTTTCCAGTAAGCCTGTCAAACGTACATTCGCAGTCATTTCCACTACCCATCGCATGTCGCCGAAACACAGCGAAGTGTTCATTGAGAGAATGGACGAACTGTACGTATTGCTAATTTGAAGATCGAGAGTTTTATCAATCGCTCTTTTACTCTTAGTCTTGTTATTTATTCTGGAAGATGAAAAGAGCGAATAGTACATGTCAATTATTAAATAGCCAATTGAATTATTTGTTTGAAGCTTGTTGTAAATTAGCTT
The DNA here is from genome assembly GCA_964030785.1 of Siderastrea siderea. Classification (NCBI taxonomy): domain Eukaryota; kingdom Metazoa; phylum Cnidaria; class Anthozoa; order Scleractinia; family Rhizangiidae; genus Siderastrea; species Siderastrea siderea. The sequence continues at coordinate 1,073,429 of OZ034972.1, forward strand.
ACAGTTAATTGCAATTTAATTCAACAATATCGTTTTGTCGTTTACGTAACAAATGTAATATAAGATTTGTCCATAATTAACTTAGTTACTAATTAGTAAAAAGGGCAAATTATCCTTGGTAATACTGCCTGCGAAATTAGTTGTTTGAGGCTTGCTGTAAATTAGCTTACAGTGATTTAAAATTGCAATTACAATTAATTGTCTTGTTGTTTACGTAGCAAACATAATTGGGATATGCTTACAATTAATTAACGAATTAGTGAGACGAAAGACCGAATAAAACTAGGCAATATAGCCTACAAAATTATTTGATCGCGGCTTGCTGTAAATTAACCTAAAATTAATTTTAATTACATTTAATTCAACAATTAATTGTTTTGTCGTTTGCGTAGCAAATGTAATTTGGGATTCGCTCACAATTAACTTACCAATTAGTAAAAACGGCGAATTATACCTGGCAATACAAAATTTTGGATTTATCAGCTGAGTTGATAAGGTAGATTGGCCACCTTAAAGAGATTGAAAGCTGACGGTTTAAGCGTTATCCCTTCGTCAGAGCGAATCGATTCGCTCTGACGAAGGGTTAACGCTCGAAACGTCAGCTTTAAATCTCTTTACGGTGGCCAATCTACTTTATCAACTCAGTGGATAAATCCAAAATTTTGCGTTTCACGTCCCCACCGACGCAGCACCACAGTTTCTTTCGAAACTAACCCCCTTGCTTATACCTGGCAATAGTCTCTCTGCCATCTCTTTTCACAAACGTATCGTGATACAGGCTGTCTCAAGTTTTACCTGTCTTGCTACGCTGACACCACTGCACATCGGCATGTGGTCCACTTGCTTTGCTTTCGCCCACAATGTAGTATTCCACTGAAATGTTGTTACTTGGTTATATATTTGAACATATCTTTCAAATGTTACGATAAGTTATCTCGTGGACACTGCACAATCTGGCAAGGTTCCCAGAACTTCAGGAAAAATGTAAAAAGAAAATAAATGAAGTCTTTGGATGTAAACAGTTTCCATTTTTTTTTTATTTTAAGGATTTATTTGCAGGCCTCCTTTATTTTTATCCAAAGTAAAAATCGCGATTCTAGAATTAATGGCCGGATAGTAGAAGTAATGAGTTTGTGTAGTTTTTTAAATTCCTATCGCAGGCTTTAACACCCAAATGCTGGAAAACATTGCAAAGGAAAATAGAGCATAGATCCCTTATGGCAAAAAGCGTATAAAAAGGATCTTTTTTTTAATTGTCATAGACCAATAGGAAAACGAGGAGATTTTACTCCTAGCCCAGAAATTAAAGCAAAAATTTGAAAATCGGTTTGATTCAGGATAGAAATTTCTTTGTTTCTTCATTGACATCATTAGAGCAAATTTAAAAGGTCGTACTGAATTGCTCAATCGTGTTTATAAATGGCATTATCTCTTAATTAATTTACGAAATCGTTCCTTTCCTATAGTTTAAATTACAAATTACTATAATTACAATTACAGTTAATTAAAGAATTAACTGTCTTGTCTAATTTACGTTGCAGAAGTAAGTTTGGCATTTTAACGATCTATTTGCAGGCCTCCTTTATTTTTTTTTCCAATTTATAAATTGCCAGCTCTTGAATTAATGACCGGCTAGTAAAAGTAATGAATTTGTGTAGTTTTTAAATTCCCATCGCAGGCCTTATCACCCGAATGCTAGAAAACATTGCAAAGAAAAATAGAACATTGATCACCTATGGCAAAAAAGGTAAAAAGAAAGGATTTGTTTTACTTGTCATAGACCAATAGGAAAACCAAGAGAGTTTAATCCTGGTCCAGAAATTTAGGCCAAAAAGCAAAATAGGTTTGATTCCCGATAATAATTTCTCTGTTTCTTCAGTCATGATTGTTCAATAATTTTTGTACCTGGTTTTATCTCTTAAGAGCGACTTCACACAAATATCGACCAATATCGACTTTTGGTGGCACAAGCGGAAAAATCGATTTTGCTCATACTTCGCTCATAGATAGGAGCAAGTGAGAAACTAAACGGGCTGTAGTTAGTTTTTCCAAGTACGGTTTCCTAAAAAATTCGTGAAAATTGGAGAAAAACCGTTTTGCTCGAGTTGAGCTCAAAATCCATTTCTGTTGAGGCGCAATTTTCCCAAAATTTGATCGGTTCGCATATCAAACTAGAACTAGATACGAAACTTCAAATAACATGTGTGGTTTTCCTAAGTCTTCTTGTACTGATTGACAAAGAAATTTGTAAAATCTAAGTTACGTTTATGCCCGAAACAGATTTACACAAACACGTTATAATTGAGAGGTTTTTGCAACCAAATTTTAGCTCTAAAATACAGCAAATTTTGACCACGGGCGATAACTTTCTGCGATAACTTTCTGTGGCTTACTTATATACTGCTTTATTAGAATGTGAAAAGAAATTCTTGGGCAAATCGTTTTAAGTGACCCGCAGGACCTCGAATTCAACCCCCATTTGGTCGAAAATATGGCTTTCGCATTGTAAACAATTGCGTGACACAGCGCAAGTCACCGAGAAGGAACCCCAGAAAAATAATTTAGAGACAGAAATATGAAAATGTGTAGGAAGAATTTCGCTAGGGAGGCATTTCTTATCTTTTGGCTTTTTTCCTCTTGCTTCTCCTTCTCAGTTTTCCGATGCTTGTAAGTATATGTTTGTTTGGCGACGGCGAGATTGAGAAATTATAATCGGGATCGTCGTCAACCTGTGCTAAAAGGAACTGCATGCCTCTGTCAATCAAAAGCGAGCTTTCGGGAATCAATACAATTTACCAGTAGTAAATATATTTGTTTTAAATTATTTGTTTGCTAAACGCAGAAATGTATGTATAAGTAAGAGTTGCGTGACCTATAGTACTTGTGAGCCGGTCACCGCAAGTGTCACTGGAGAATTTCGATCTGAAACACCCGCAGTTTACTTTTTTGATAGACAGGGAAAATTGCAGCTAAACACAATTGATGGGGGGTAGAATAAACATGACCATAGTGCTTGATGAACTAGTTTCAATTTTAACTGATTTCAAAACGTTTTTTCACGCGTTCAGCCTTCGCTTTTTATCTCCTAAGGAATGTTTTACTCAGTCTGAATAATGATGCTTCATGCCCGGGATGTGACTTCGGTATGAAAGTGACGGAGATGCTCGTCGTCTCGCTTAGGGGTGTAATTTGCAGATTTTGGTCTCACGTAAGGTGTTCAGGACAGAAAGCCAATATTTTTACTCATACTACAGGTATCGCTTAGGGTAGACTATGAACGAAAACTAAAGATTTATGACAATCGAATGACATTGCTTCTAAAATCGAATAATAATAATAATATACAGCATCCGATGTAAACATCTTAGAGTGATTTAAATCACTATAGCTCTTATTTTGGTTGTCTGTTTTAGCACGGTCTCCTTTAGGACAAAGCCTGAGCCACGCCCAGATTGGTATCCTTTAGGTTTTAATTCCAATCTTCCGAGCATCCCCGTCCCTTTCATATGGGAGTGTCCCCCGGGGCTTCATGTCAATTTAAACTGATGTAAAGGTCGTTGACACCTGACCAAAAAAGAATTTAAAAAAATTAAAAGGCGCTGGCCACTCCTCAGTTTCTTAGCAATAAAAGTCAAGAAGAAGTAATTCTGGTACATTTTCTTTTGCATTTCAAAAGCTCGCGTAACACAAAGTTGACACTTTTGTTCAGAGTGGGACTGGCGCTAGTAATGCTTGCACTAAATGGCAATTTGGTCTGCCGTGCGTTTATAATGTGGGCGACCACAAGAGGGTTTATTATAGCACCCTACGTAACAGGATAATTGAAGCAAAACAGCCACAGTAATATTGTTTCTGTATTCTCCTGGGAGAGAAAGTCAAAGCAACAGACGAGAAGGCATTATCGATTCGTCCAGCGTTTCGTGTGCCATAAATTGAGAACTTGAATCACTCCTTACCATGAGCTACTGCTAACGGGTCCTTTGATCTTCAAGTCTTAAATAAGTCGATCGACGAGCTTAGCATTTGTGGTAAGTAACCGAGTGTGTCTGATTTTAATGCCTACCTTCTTTTACATTGAGCTTTTTACTCTATTTCAATATAGTCATAAATATTCATTGCCAAGTGGAGCGTAAAATACAGGCAATTATGAACATAATGACAGCAATTCAAAAGCGAACCTGAAGAAGACGTTGTGCGGCAAGTTTTTCCAAACTAAATGTTGTTTCGTTTCTTGTCCATGCAAAAACTTGAACAAACGCCACGCTTCCTTCGTGTATTTGGCTTCGTCAAAGACGACTGCCACGTGTCTGAAATGTTGAGCCAGCCCTTTCTCTTCAAAAAATACGTTTCCAGCCTAACATCTACAAGAAATGTGAGGGCAAGGTAATTTCGAGCTAAGATAGGTATTTTCAAAATTTCCATTTTGGATAAAATCCGCCATTAAACTGTCCGTCATGTTGAAAACTGACAGGATCTGCCAGTCGTCTCCCTTCTTTCTTCCTTCCCATCACCCCTCGCGCTCCCCATCCGCGCTTCTCAAGAGACGACTGGGGACGAATCAGATGCGAAAGCCATATTTTCGACAAAATAGGGGTTGAACTCGAGGCCCTGCGGGTCACTTAAAACAATTTGCCCAAGGATTGCTTTTCTTATTCTAATAAAGCAGTATATAAATAAGCCACAGAAAGTCGTTTTATGAAATTCTAGGTTATCGCCCATATTCAATATTTGCCATCTTTTAGAGCTAAAATTTGGTTGCAAAAAACTCTCAATTACAGCACGGAAAATATTAGCAGCTGTTTTTTTTTTGGTGGGGGGGGGGGGGGAATTTCACTGCATATCCGTTCATTACTCACGAAATCTCTCTGACTGCATACAAAAAAATAATAATAAGATAATAATAATAATAATAATAATAATAATAATAATAATAGTAATAATAAAGAACAGGAAAATGAATAAAGAGATCGATTACGTGAAAAGAATGAGATACGTGGAGTTCCAGATGGGATTCGAACCCACGACCTTCCGTATAGGACCTCGAAATATTTATACGAGAGAAACACGTCATAAAGTGGTTATTTTTTAAATTCTATTTTATGTTTGTTATTTTTAGAAATGTTGGTAGAACAAGAAAGTTTTCCCTGTAGATTTTCCCTGCTTTGACATCCCGCCAAAACTTGACTCACCAGACTGGCCGAGGAGGCTTGCGTACTACTTGACATGCGCGTAGGAGTACATTCCCAAGCAACTTTTCGGGTTTTTGGCGCCCGCTTTCAACGATTATGTGCATTCCTCGTCCCCAGAGCCCACGATCCTTTTGGTCTGCGCCCAGGATCGAGACCTCTGGCAGGGGCCAGGTAACGCGCAAGCGCAATAGCTGCCCATTTTTGTAACAGATAGTAACCGTTATTGTTTCAAATTTCTGAGGCTGCGCACAAAAGCCGGAAGTCTGTGATTCACGGACTTCCTGCTTCGGTCCCTGCCAGAGGCCTCGATCCTTGGCGCAGACCAAAAGGATCGTGGGCTCTGGGGACGAGAATGCGATTATGTGCTGCTCTTCGCGTGGTACTCTGAGATAAATTTGACTCGTTTCGAAAAGATAGCGGAGAGAACTATATCTTCTTATCGCTTTACAACTGCTGGTTGCTGTATACAACCCCTTCACAACGTACATTACATCTACGGCTGCCACACGTAGTGTTCTGTCGAGCCTCTTCGAGTAACGGTTTTGGCTGCAACATTTTATTTACTGGTAACGCCTACCCTTCGAAGCCGAAGATTGATGGCTGATTTCTCGCTGATTCAAAGATTGCAGTGATTGCTATCGGCTTAGTCTGCTGTAATATGGTAGATTACGGAGGTAAGTTTAGAATGAAATGTATTTTAAATAATTCCTGTCGCTGGTCACTAAAAGGGTTAATCGGCATGTTTACTTACAATTAACTATTGGACGAAAAGCCTAGGCCATTAAATATTACAAAAGTGAATTAAAGGCTAACCACAGCACGAGCATTCAGTTTACAACATTTGTACTGTGCCATATTATCCTTCCTAATTTATTTGTTGTTACATGAATGTCGCACTGTGGTCAAGGTCAGAATGCCAGAACGGTGGGAATCTTCATGCTGAGATTTGCTGTCGGAAGCACTGGTTGATTAGTGTTACAAATTATCAATTTCTGTTTTGTTTGTTACTTTGTTGTACTTTGGTCGAGGCATATGCGAGTTAGGTGCAGAGGGTTATGCTAGAGTTTCCTACATGTATCTGTTGCATTGATTGATCATGATACAGCATGTGCAGTATTTCAAATTATCCATTTCTGTTTCTTTATTACAATGTTGTACTGTGGTCAAGGCAAGACAGGTGGTTGCAAAGCGTTACTCTGAAGTATACTCTAGTAGTTATATACTTGTCAATCACTCAATGATATAATACAGGATTTAATCAACAGTTGATTTCAGTTGTAATAAATCGTCTAAGCATTAAAGTCATTAGAACATGTGTACTGTGTGTACTGTATCAACATAATTTTACATTGGCAATGAGGTTGAGTGAAGGATGCCCTACACTCCTCAGCCCTCTCCAAGCACAGAGAATATGGTGACATCCACTGTAGCTATTTTACATCACTTGATGATTCAACTGTTTGTAAAGCAAGTCAACCATAATGACAATACTGGCAAAGATATAAGCAGGATATTTAGCTACAACTCCTTTTTTTTTTCAGAATCACAGATCCAACAACAAAGAAATATGGCTTGCTGATCTATGGAGGAGAAGACATCGCTGGTGTCAATGAGGCACTTCCGGATTCACTACCCGAAGAGGGCAATGATGTTTACAAGGTCTTAATTCGAAAACTCAAGAAACACGTCATGCCTAAGCAGAACAAGGGTTTTACTAGGTTCCATCTTAGCAAGCTCTAACAGACCTGGTGCAACATTCTAGAGTATTTTCCATTTCTATTTTCATATTTTATTCTGTTTTGTTTTTGTTTTTTTGTTTTTTTGCTACTGTCCTGTGATTGAGATATTGAAGTGCCAGTTGGGTGCCAAGCTTTATGCTGAGGTATGTCTCCCCTCTATAGGGCATTGCTTAATCATATTGCACCAGATGTAATGTTCCAAAGTATTTTCCATGGTTAATGGTAATTTCACATTACATGTATTTGCTTTTGCTGTGTTGTGCTGTGATTGAAGTATATGCCAGTTGGGTGTGAAGCTTTGTGCTGAGGTATCCCTTCTTTAAGGCATTTCTTAGTCATATTACAACAGATGCAATGTTCCGAAGAATTTACCATTCCTAATTTCATAATTATTATTTTCTGGTTTGTCTTTTTGCTGTGTTGTACTGTGATTGAGGTATATGCCAGTTGGGTGTGAAGCTTTGTGCTGAGTTATCCCTTCTTTAAGGTATTGCTTAATCATATTACAACAGATGCAATGTTCCAAAGTATTTATCATTCCTAATATCATGGGTAACAAATTACTCCTTAATTTTGGCGCGAAATTTCACATGTGAAATTACAAAATGGCTATGGCAACGGATTTATAGCTCAGCGCCAAGATGCAGATGAAGATGTTTTGTGCAGAACTACAGCAATTCTGGAAATATTCATTGAGGACACAATCGGTAATCTGTAAATTTTGACTTTTAATTGACTGAACTTCTCAGAAATCAACTGCGAGTTAAAAAGAAGAAATTATTTGTGAGTGTGACAGCGAAAATGTATGAACAGAGAGCCAGTTGCTGATCAAGTGATTGACCGCGAACTCAGAGAAATAATTCAGTGGATTTGGGCACTTCTTCGAATGGAATAAAGGTCAGTTTTTATACAAATTTGCATCCGAAGTTTACTTTCTTTAAAACAAGTTTGCTGTGCGTATTTTGAATGCATTTGTGAAGCCTTCTGAGCCTTGCTCGTTGTGCTCGATTCAGTAAATTTGCGGGATAAAACGCGGATAACCTTTGCCAAGCGATTTGCCTTGGTACTTTTCAAGTAAAAATTCAGAGTCTGGGGTATTTTGTTGTCGGTTACAAATACACCAAATCGTCAAAGCGTGGTAAAAACTTCCCATGAGATTTTTTCATTGTTTCACTCAGAAAAATGTGAGCTTTAGCCAAACTGTGTGCTTTACACTTTTCAATGCTTGGAGTTCTCGATGCGATAAACAAGTCAAAACCCCATGATTGTGGGCGTAATTTGTCACCCATGATATTAATAGGTAATCAAATGGTATACTCATGAAATTAAGAAATAATTTCCTGGCCTAAAGGCTCGGGAAATTTTTAGAATTTTGACAAAACGCGCGTAAAATTATTTCCTAATTTCACTCGTCACCATTTGATTACACATACTAATTTCTTAATTGTTATTTTCGGTTTTGGCCTTTTGCTGTGTTGTACTGTGATTGAGGTATATGCCAGTTGGGTGTAAAACTTTATGCTGAAGTATCCCTTCTTTAAGGCATTGCTTAGTCATATTACAACAGATGCAATGTTCCAAAGTATTTTTGATTCCTAGTTTCATAATAAATATTATTAGTTTATATTATTAGTTTCTGTTTTGGCTTTTTGCTATGATGTATTGTGGTTGAGGTATATGCCAGTTGACTGTGAAGCCTTATTCTGAGGTATCCCCTCTTTAAGGCATTGCTTTATCATATTACAACAGATGCAATGCTCCAAAGTATTTATCATTCCTAATTTCTTAATTGTTATTTTCTGTTTTGGCCTTTTGCTGTGTTGTACTGTGATTGAGGTATATGCCAGTTGGGTGTAAAACTTTATGCTGAGGTATCCCTTCTTTAAGGCATTGCTTAGTCATTTCACAACAGATGCAATGCTCCGAAGTATTTTTGATTCGTAGTTTCATAATAAATATTATTAGTTTATATTATTAGTTTCTGTTTTGGCTTTTTGCTATGTTGTATTGTGGTTAAGGTATATGCCAGTTGAGCGTGAAGCTTTACTCTGAGGTATCCCCTCTTTAAGGCATTACTTAGCCATATTACAACAGATGCAATGTTCTGAAGTATTTTTAATTCCTAGTTTCTTAATAATTATTATTACTTTATATTATTAGTTTCTGTTTTGGCTTTTTGCTATGTTGTATTGTGGTTGAGGTATATGCCAGTTGACTGTGAAGCTTTATTCTGAGGTATCCCCTCTTTAAGGCATTGCTTTATCATATTACAACAGATGCAATGTTCCAAAGTATTTATCATTCCTAATTTCTTAATTGTTATTTTCTGTTTTGGCCTTTTGCTGTGTTGTACTGTGATTGAGGTATATGCCGGTTGGGTGTAAAACTTTATGCTGAGGTACCCCTTATTTAAGGCATTGCTTAGTCATTTCACAACAGATGCAATGCTCCGAAGTATTTTTAATTCCTAGTTTCATAATAAATATTATTAGTTTATATTATTAGTTTCTGTTTTGGCTTTTTGCTATGTTGTATTGTGGTTAAGGTACATGCCAGTTGAGCGTGAAGCTTTACTCTGAGGTATCCCCTCTTTAAGGCATTACTTAACCATATTACAACAGATGCAATGTTCTGAAGTATTTTTAATTCCTAGTTTCTTAATAAATATTATTACTTCATATTATTAGTTTCTGTTTTGGCTTTTTGCTATGTTGTATTGTGGTTGAGGTATATGCCAGTTGACTGTGAAGCTTTATTCTGAGGTATCCCCTCTTTAAGGCATTGCTTTATCATATTACAACAGATGCAATGTTCCAAAGTATTTATCATTCCTAATTTCTTAATTGTTATTTTCTGTTCTGGCCTTTTGCTGTGTTGTACTGTGATTGAGGTATATGCCAGTTGGGTGTAAAACTTTATGCTGAGGTATCCCTTCTTTAAAGGCATTGCTTAGTCATTTCACAACAGATGCAATGCTCCGAAGTATTTTTAATTCCTAGTTTCATAATAAATATTATTAGTTTATATTATTAGTTTCTGTTTTGGCTTTTTGCTATGTTGTATTGTGGTTAAGGTATATGCCAGTTGAGCGTGAAGCTTTACTCTGAGGTATCCCCTCTTTAAGGCATTACTTAGCCATATTACAACAGATGCAATGTTCTGAAGTATTTTTAATTCCTAGTTTCTTAATAATTATTATTACTTTATATTATTAGTTTCTGTTTTGGCTTTTTGCTATGTTGTATTGTGGTTGAGGTATATGCCAGTTGACTGTGAAGCTTTATTCTGAGGTATCCCCTCTTTAAGGCATTGCTTTATCATATTACAACAGATGCAATGTTCCAAAGTATTTATCATTCCTAATTTCTTAATTGTTATTTTCTGTTTTGGCCTTTTGCTGTGTTGTACTGTGATTGAGGTATATGCCGGTTGGGTGTAAAACTTTATGCTGAGGTACCCCTTCTTTAAGGCATTGCTTAGTCATTTCACAACAGATGCAATGCTCCGAAGTATTTTTAATTCCTAGTTTCATAATAAATATTATTAGTTTATATTATTAGTTTCTGTTTTGGCTTTTTGCTATGTTGTATTGTGGTTAAGGTACATGCCAGTTGAGCGTGAAGCTTTACTCTGAGGTATCCCCTCTTTAAGGCATTACTTAACCATATTACAACAGATGCAATGTTCTGAAGTATTTTTAATTCCTAGTTTCTTAATAAATATTATTACTTCATATTATTAGTTTCTGTTTTGGCTTTTTGCTATGTTGTATTGTGGTTGAGGTATATGCCAGTTGACTGTGAAGCTTTATTCTGAGGTATCCCCTCTTTAAGGCATTGCTTTATCATATTACAACAGATGCAATGTTCCAAAGTATTTATCATTCCTAATTTCTTAATTGTTATTTTCTGTTCTGGCCTTTTGCTGTGTTGTACTGTGATTGAGGTATATGCCAGTTGGGTGTAAAACTTTATGCTGAGGTATCCCTTCTTTAAAGGCATTGCTTAGTCATTTCACAACAGATGCAATGCTCCGAAGTATTTTTAATTCCTAGTTTCATAATAAATATTATTAGTTTATATTATTAGTTTCTGTTTTGGCTTTTTGCTATGTTGTATTGTGGTTAAGGTATATGCCAGTTGAGCGTGAAGCTTTACTCTGAGGTATCCCCTCTTTAAGGCATTACTTAGCCATATTACAACAGATGCAATGTTCTGAAGTATTTTTAATTCCTAGTTTCTTAATAAATATTATTACTTTATATTATTAGTTTCTGTTTTGGCTTTTTGCTATGTTGTATTGTGGTTGAGGTATATGCCAGTTGAGTGTGAAGCTTTATGCTGAGGTATCCCTTCTTTAAGGCATTTCTTAGTTATATTGCAACAGATGCAATGTTCCAAAGTGTTTACCTTTCCTAATTTCATACTCATTATTTTCTGTTTTGGGCTTTTTGCTGTGTTGTACTGTGATCGAGGTATATGCCATTTGGGTGTGAAGCTTTGTGCTTAGGTATCCCTTCTTTAAGGTATTGCTTCGTCATGTTACAACAGATGCAGTGTTCCAAAGTATTTTTTATTCCTAATTTCATTATTATTATTTTCTGTTATTGGCGTTTTGCTGTGTTGTACTGTGATTGAGGTATATGCCAGTTGGGTATGACAGTGGAAAATATGTTGCATTAGGTGGAAATACATTAAATGTTATAAAAGTTTACAGATTTTACAGTTTGTCATGTATGGTATATCACAAGAGTCTTCAAAACTGTAATTCACTTGATTGTTATACGGTTTGAGAAGATATGTAAAAGAAGCAAATAAATGAGTGTTTGAAAGCTGCAAGTTGAGTTTAGTTTCATTACAGTGTATTTGCCAATAGGCCGGGGAGAAGTCTGCAGGAACAGAAAAGACCATTTAACTTTTGAAATTGCCCAACATGGAGCTGAATTGGCTCTATTTTGAGGGGTCATTTGCAAGAGGGCTAAAATTTAAGGGGGCTGTTTTGGCCACTTAAAATTCCAAAACGGCACTGGTGTTTTTCATATTGACCCTTCACATGGGCTAATTTGGCCCGACATAAGGGTCGATTTAGCCCCAAAAATTGACACTGAAACGGCCCCATTTCAGTGAGGCTGAATTGGCCCTTGAGCAGTACCAATCTGGACTCACCCGTTTCGGCCCCATTTTGGGGGCCAAATTAGCTCTTTTCATTTTACAGTGTAGACCTCCTGCCGATGTTTTGCCATTCAATGGCAAAACATCGGCAGGGGTCCGGGATTTCAGAGTCGCATAGAAACATTGAACAAAACTATACCTTGAGACAGGCTTGGGGGATCCATGCTGCTGTCTGTGGGAAAACGTCGAACACAGCAAATCTTCGCAAATGGGGCTTAATGTAGTTTAACTTTGAAGCATCCCGAAATACACCAAAATTTCCTTGTTAAGCTACACAATCTCTCGTTTCTTCGTCGTTGCTTGATGCTTGATGATGGCTTCAAACTTTCAAACTAAAATGTTCGGTTTATCTCAAAAGAGGTAGAGGGGAAAAGAAAAAATTGAACGATACTGGTGTTATCGTTGTGAGTTCTCTGTGCAAACCACGAGAAAACCTGACATCCAATATGCTACACCTGTGACATCATATATCCAAATTTGGTTAAAAAATTTAGCCACGGTATTTGGTAGCGCAATGCAAACAAATGTACGAAGAATTAATTTGCACACGAAGGAACAGAAGTTTGGAAACGTGAAAATCGCCCATTTCGCGCTTTTTTCTTCTTCTGGAACGCAAAAGAATGTTAACGCTGGAAATTAACAAGAATGAAGTAGAGCGAGCCCGTTTGGTTAAATAAGAAAATCTTCCCGTGTTTTTGTGTACGGCAAAATTCAACTCCATTAAGCCCCATTTGTTAAAACTTCGCTGAGTTCGAAGTGGTCCCAAACAAAGCAACATGGATACGCCAAGCCAGCTTCAAGGTATGATTTATTTCAATATTTCAATCTTTGTGCTGTCTCTTGAATGAGGAATGAGACCACTTAGAATTATGGCACATGTTAAATTATTTCACAGAAGTTAGGTTCCAAATCAGTTTCTACGTGATCATCAAAACTTGTCTTTTAGTTTGGAATTGTATGTGTTCAGCAGATTTCGCTACTGCTGTTTCACAACTGTCTAGTTAATGAAAAAGACTTGTTCTGTCGATAGAAAGTGCCTATCTTTTTCTCTGCGCCTTAGTTTACCAGCTCGATGCAAGTTTATAGTACTGATTTTCAAGATTAATTTCCTGTGATTTTGATCTTCCGAACCCAAGAATCGATTTCCTCGTTTTTTGCGAAAATAAAGCGCTTCTGGGGAAAACGAACCACAACAGGTATTTAGGTTTACCAATACCTAATTATGTGCAAAACATGAAAGAAATCTATTTTTCAAGTACTGCTGCGGAGTTGAGATTTTGCTTGATTTTTACTGGAAGTCGCTCTTAAGAAGGATGGATTTGTAAGGATATTTAAGAAGGCCAGATTTGTAACAATGTAACGATAAGACAATTTATTGCCTAAAGCCTCACGAAACAAAAATATATGTTCATTCGAGGGTATACGTCGGGGAACAATTTCACTTGAGCAACATTGAATCAACTAGCGGTATGGAGTTCCGCAGTCGAGTACGCTCAAGTCCATTACTCAACTTTAAAATAACAAAAAAAGAAACACTGAACAGCAAAAACAGGACCTCTAACACTTTGCCGTATTCCTAAAACTCTTACATGCAAATCTTGTCTTTTTTTCCTCTTTTTTTCTTGAACTAAACTTCAGCTTTTTCCGCCATTTTGTTTACCTTCACTTTAACCATATCTCGTACCCAGATCTTCTCACTCTTTTCGCCGAAGCCGCCATTTTAAGGTGTTTCGATACACTTTTTTTGGGACCATACCTAGCTTTTTGAATCGGCTCTTAGACAGTCTTCTCCTTGTCAGATCTACGTGAAATTTGCAATACTTGTTGGTTTTGGATTGAACTTTAGCGTGGTTTACATTTTGTGAAAATCGATATTTTCATGACAACGATAAACAAAAATCCTCGAAAACAGTAAACTTGAAATTTTGCGCGATCCAGATTTCATTTTGAAAAGCAAATACCAACATCTTAAACTGTGGTGTATGGCAAACAAAATATACAAGAACAAAAGAATTCTGCATGTTTGTTTTGAAGTAAATCGCAAAAACATTTTCAACCTTAGTTTTTGCATAGTAATAGTAAATGCACCGAAAAATAATCAATGCTTTGATGAAATGGCTAGAAAATACTGTTAAAATGTGTCTTTTACTTACTATTTTACGCCCAGAAAGTTTTGTTGAAACTTGTGTTCGCGAAAACGAGAACGAATTTGTTTTTCTAAGATCATTGGCGTAATAATTTTGAGGTAATTTTGCGTTACATATTCACAGTTGGCAAGTAAATGCTAATATATTCAAAGTAATGCGCAATGCATTCCTCCGTGATTTTTACTTTTCGTTGTAATCTACAGTGCAACAAAGAACAAAGAAACTACATAAAAATCACGAAGCAATGAATTACGCATTACTTTGAATCTACTAGCATTTATTTGCCAACTGTGAATTTGTAACGCAAGCTTTTCCGTCAGTTTAACGTTAAACCTGAAAGTGTTCCAGTGAATCAATCTTAATAGGACTCAATACTAAAATTGGTCACATCGTCAAGCACGCGTGTTTAATGTTTTAAAAAAATCTATCAAGCCGCTCTTAAGATTCTCGCAAAAGCGCTCCAATTCAAAAATCACTACAAAGTTATTACGCCAATGATCTTAGAAAAACAATTCGTTCTCGAAATCGCGAACACCAGTTTCAAAAAAACTTTCTAGGCGTAAAATAGTAAGTAAAAGACACATTTTAACAGTATTTTCTAGCCATTTTATCAAAGCATTGATTATTTTTCGGTGCATTTACTATTACCACACAAAAACTAAGGTTGAAAATGTTTTTGCGATTTACTTCAAAACAAACACACAGAATTCTTTTGTTCTTCTATATCGTGTTTGCCATACACCAAAGTTTAAGATCTTGGTATTTCCTTTTCAAAATGAAATCTGGATCGCGCAAAATTTCAATTCTACTGTTTTTCGAGGATTTTTGTTTATCGCTGTCATGGAAATATCGATTTTCACAAAATGTAAGCCACGCTAAAGTTCAATCAAAAGCTAACAAGTATTGCAAATTTCACGTTGATCCGACAAGATGAAGACTGTCTAAGAGCCGTTTTAAAAAGTGAGCTATGGTCCCAAAAAAACTGTATCGAAACACCTTAAATAAATCTCCACCCTCGTTGCAGATTTTGGTCACATGATCTGCAGTGTGCCAGAATCTTCTCCCGAGCCACCGCCATATTGAAAGCCGAGAAGATCCTGGGGACGAGGTTAGGGCCAATGGAGCAGAAGCTTTCGAATAGGTAACCTGCGACCGGGCGTTTTTTTTAATGCCTTTTTTTGAAGACGCTACCGTCTTCCGAGCGCGTTAAAAAAGAAAAAAAAAGCACGCCTGATCGCAGGTTATCGAGTTGGCCACCGTAATACATGGAGGATCAAACAAATGATAATACACTTAATTATTATTGTACCTACCACGATGACCAATAACCACCTTTTTCACGACACAAGAGTGTTTCCATCCAAAAGCCACAAAATTTGAGTGTAATACCACCTTATGCAAGAGAATAAAGCAACTAGCCAGCATGAAGATTTGTCTTGGAATCGTAAGTCCTTCAAGCAGAAGTCACCCCAAATACCAAAATGCACTTCTTTCTGCAAGACAGATAAAACTTGAGAGAGCTTGCGTTGTCGACACTTGTGAAAAGAAACGGAAGAGGGTAGAGAGACTTTAGTAGAAGGAAAGTGTCTGACACCAGCATCAGAAACAATGAATGATACCATCCTTGTTAGGTCTAACTGTGGCAAGGTAATAAGAAAATGAGGCCTCCATTGGCTGAAAAACAGCATATGTGTCACGGTGCCACTGGAATGAAAAGATCAGAGCAGCTATAATCTGGTGTAAATGATACGAACTATCCCAAATCCCGCTGTGGCTCAGCAAACGGAACTTGCAGAAAGAAAGACAGCGCTTCATAGCCCTCGGACAACGCCATTGGGCACCTTAGTAAACCCCGCAGCACTGAGATGTTGTATTTCTCGTTTATGGGTAAATGATCGTGAAACAGAAACAAATAACCAATAAGCTCCAATAGATAGTCTGGGATGATCTTGAGTAAAATCAAATCTGTTAAACCCGCTTTTCTCTACAGAGCAAATCAAAAGAAAAATAGAAATTAAAAAAAAAATGTTTTGAACCACAAAATTTTTGTCGTCTTTCAAATTAGATATACCCAGTGCATGTTCCTCTTCAGTCTGAGAGAAAACAGAAACAATGTTTTACTAACATAAAACGGTAAGGTAGGCACATATCAGACGCCTCCGTGGCCTAATGGATAAGGCGTCGGCCTCCTAAGCCGAAAATTGCGGGTTCGAGTCCCGTCGGAGGTGTTCTAATTTTGTGTCAGTACTTTTGTTCCTTGAAGCAAAATGTTTCTTTTAAGATATCCAGTTTTCATTTACTTATTTGTTTATTTTGATTTGCGCTTATTTTTTTTCGTTTGTTGTTCGTGGTTTGTTGATTGCAATAGTAATATCTTTACTCTCGCCACATTGGTGTTACCACCATGAAAGAAAATAAATGAAAGCCTAGACAAACATGGGCATAAGACTGAGTGAGAATATAGTTCTTTTTTATTTAGCTTGCTTGTTCCCGCATGAAGAAAAAGAGCAAAACCAGTTACTTTGTATAGTTATTTTAACCACTGCAAATATTTTAATTTAATATGCATTGCCATTTTCACTATAACGGCTCCAAAACTGTTGAAATTTTTTTCATTATTATTATTTTTGTTATAGTTATTATATTTTCATTATTATTTTTTTGCTATTATTATTGTTGTAAATGGTTTGAACCCAGGAGTCATATCATAATTCGGTAAATTGTGATCGTCCAGGTGAGTGTAGTCCTGAGAAGGACTCACTATTATATATTATTACATAGAATATGTTTTTACGAAGTTAAGGTATAAAACCACTGCAAAAACCGTGTACGATCAACCTGGCATTCACCACAGCATTCGGCATGTTTAAGTTGAGATCATATCATTTTTAGGCCACAAACGCGCAGTACGTGTTTGTGACCGGAAATCATTTGATTTCTAGCTCTTTCTGGAATGGATCTAGTTACAGAATTTATGAGAAAGGTGATCTCTCACTAACTCTCATTGTGTTGGTGGCTACGATACGCTGAAGAGCTCCAATAAGAGCGAAACAACGTTGTCCGTATCTGCCTTCTAGCCATGAGCGCTTATCATGCCGGGTCTTGTTGACTGTGGTGTTGTGTTCTTTTCACGTTGTTTGATCAGTCCCTGCAGTAGTCATTTTGACAATCATTAATATTTTTTGTTTGTTTTTCTAAACTAGTTAATCATTTACCATTTGGGTATTTTTAAAATTCAAATTTTTGGAGCCGTTATAGTATTTTCCTTCAGTATATCTCTGGCCCTGAGGAAGGCTAATTTTGTTAGCCGAAATATTGGCCTTAAATAAATCAGCCCTTTGCCGTGCAAAGTGCCAGCATTTCATCAGTTTTGTTCTATTACACTTCGAGTGATGTCTGGCTCCAGTATCTCTACACCAGAGCTACGGCAATACCGAATCAGTGCGGTTTATTTGCACGTCGGACCTCTGCATCCAAAGTGCTCTACAAGATGAGGTACATATTATGGGTTACCGCCCTGCTGGGGGCCTGTGACGTCATCTAAGATAGCCGCCATATTGGGCGCCATCTTAAATTTTACTGAAAATTAAAAATGGTCAAAATAACTTTAAAAATTGGACTTTTTTATGCTGGACATATAGAATATGAAATAATTAAACATTTTGCTGCTGTTTGTTGACATTTTTGCATTTTTAAATTAAAAGGGGGTAAAAACGGGCATTTTTCTTCAAAAATGGCTTGACCACCTGCAACCAATTATCACCAAAGTTATGTCAAAATGTGTCTAAGGGATTTGTGCACAGCTACTGAAAACGGCAGTCCTAGATAAGTATTCATCCTGGAAAAATTCAAGAAAAACCTTATGGGGGGTGCATCCACCCCCTTTGAATGCCCGAGGATTAAGCAGTAATGTCATGTTCCTGCGACACTCACTAAGTCAAAAGAGTGAATGAAGTGTATATATATATTTTAATTTAAAATGTTTCGCTTTCCAAAAACACTGAAGATTTTAACCGAGTTTAAATAAAGTTTTATGTATGTATATGTAAGTATGTATGTAAAGAGGATATTGATTTATGTTTTGGTATAAATATGTAGTATTATACTATATACAACCCAAAATAACAGAGCACGATATTACTGCCGTTCGAATCCTGGACTGAACGCATAAGTTGTAGATCAATCATAATCTGTTTCATGAAACGTTGAGCATGTTACTTGGAGATGTCAGAAAACCCAATTATATTTCGTTGTGTCTGTGGGGCGGGGAGGAGGGGAGCAGTTTATAGTTTATTTTCATGGGAATAGTCTTGCCAGATCATTGCCAAAGACACTTCGTAGCTGAAATTCGGCGAACTTCAATCATCTTGTCTTTCTAAATTGCAAACTGTCTCTGGATTTCCAAACTATTATAGTGCACCCTAAGACTAAACAATTTTCTACAATATCTAAAACACAGCTCTTAAAAAGTCAACGATACTTCAATAGTTTGAAAGAAATGGGATCTATTTTTAATCAAACATACAACAATCGATCGACTTCCTCAAATATTATCCACATTACCCAGATTGTTGTGGAAAGATCGAATTTTTTTCCCTGACAGAATGCATTGCTCTGTTGAAATTGGATTTAGCTGGGTTACATGTCTGAAATAAAAAAAAATATATAGTTATAAGTGACATCGCTAGAGCAAATTTAAAAGGTCATAATTGCTCAATAATTTTTATACGTGGTACTATCCCTTAATTAAATTACGAAATCATTTATTTGCTGTAGATTATATTACAATTAACTATAATTACAAATACAGTTAATTAAAGAATTAACTGTCTTATCTAATTAACGTTGCACAAGTAAGTTGGGTTTTATCACAACTTACCAAGGAGTTAGTCACTGAAGCCAATTGCGGTCCTTGTTTTTCAAAAGTTCTTATTGATGTCAATTAAGTGACGTTAATCAAATTACACCTGATAGTAACAATAATTACAGCGAACCGTTGAATAATTTCTATATTCTTATCACTCCAATACGTAAAAATGTCTTCAAATAGCAAAGAGAAATAAAGCATTGATCACTTATGGGAATTATCTGAAATAAAAACAAGAGCAAAAGGAGGTCAACTACTCGTATTCTTGCTTATTTGGCTCAGTTCCTACTGACGTCACTTTAAGCAAATAGCGTCTTAGCTACACAATATTCTGTCACAGTTGGTATCTGCTTAATTAGATAACGCCAGCAAAATTAACGTCAATCATAGTGAACAGCTGAAGATTTTATCAACAGTTTTCACCCGAACGCTTAACATTGTAAGAAGAAACTCATTCCTACTCCAGAAATTTAAATAAAAATTTAGAATCAAGATATAAGTCATAGTTCTATCAAGCACTAGGGAAAATGTTAAAAAATCCGTTAATTTTACTTGGTTTCTTGTTACGTCATTGGCAACCAATTAGGTCCTAGTTGACGTCAGTAAAATTTGACCTGAATTAACATTAATTATAACGGGACTCTGTGTTGGCATGCATTATAAAGGGGCCGTTGATTAGTTCCTCATTATCACCCAAGTGCATGAAAATGCCACTTCGATCAAAAGAAATTAAACATTGTTAATTTTTAGAGTCAAGGTTTTCGACTGTCCATATAAAAATGGAGAGTATACTTAACTTTTATTACAACGAGACTACGGCGGGAGACTTCATCCCACTTCAGCAATTTAGGCGACAATCCAAAAAAAAAGGTTACAAATTTCCAAAAATTCTGAAAAAAAAATTTCTTCTCCCGTTTTTTTCTAATTTGCAATTTTTTTCAATTGTAATTATAGTTACAAAAAAAACATCACTTACAACACTTACACTACTAATTACACTTCAAATACTTTCGTTTTCCTGTGACGTCATTGAACGAAATAAACGCATAAATTGCTCAATACTTTTCATACTAAGTAAGATCTGTTTAATCAAATGACGTCAATGAAATTATACCTGGTATTAACAACTATTTTAATGGGAAAAATGATTATTTTCTTATTTCTCACAAACCAATTGCTTGACAGTTTGTTGACAACGTACGGAGAAATTTTATATTGCTCACTCCTTAGAATCAAGGGTTTTGGTGGCCTATAAAATCAAATATTCTGAAATTTATTTCAAAAATTTTTTTTGTAGATTACTAAGGCAACTCCTAAAGTTTTCTCCTAGACCTGTAATTAAAACGAACGTTTACTGAGAAGCAAGCTATGGTGTATCAATTGACATCGAAAATTTCCCAAATATGTCATCAGCTCTGAGAGAAATCGAGGGACAGAGAAACCTGAGGGCATTCAACGCCATAGCTCCTGGGATCACCCAATTCCACAGAAAAATCACAAGAGCAAACTCAGTGCTATCGATGGCAAAACCATTGCCAAACCAGCGCTTCATGCTGGGACGCCAAACCAGTGATCCTACCGCCCATAAGCGTCAACGTATTTTAAGTGCACCAAGTCCCATGGTCGAAGCTGGCAAAATGAAAGTAGACAATAGACTCACTGCTACAGCACAGAAACTGAGCAAAGAGGAAATGGCGCTGCTGGAAGAAGACATTCTTAAGCCACTGGACGTGTATTCCATTGTGCGCAAAATAAGGGAAAAAACTGTCAGTAACGAGGACCTTTTCCAGTAAGCCTGTCAGAGGTACATCCACAATCATTTTCCACTACCCATTGCAAGTCGCTGAAACACAGCAAAGTGTCCGTTGAGAGATGGTACGAACTGTATTGCTAATTTGAAGATTGAGAGGTTTATCAGTTGCTCTGTTACTCTCAGTCTTGTTATTTATTCTAGAAGATGAAAAGAACGAATAGTCCTTGGCAATTATTAAATAGCCAAAAGAATTATTGTTTGAAGCTTGTTAATCAGCTTACAGTTAATTGCTTTTACAATTAGCTGTCTTGTCGTGAGTACGTAGCAAACGTAATTAGTACAGCTTGCAATTAATTAACGAATTAGTGAGACGAAAGGCTGAATGTTACTTGGTAATATAGCCTACAAAATTATTTGATTGCCACTTGCTGTAAATTACCTATAACTTATTGCAATTACATTTAATTCGACAACTAATTGTCTTGTCGTTTACGTAGCAAATGAAATTTGGGATTCGCTCACAGTTAACTTATGAATAAACTTAAGAATTAGTGAAAATGGCGAATAATACTTAGCAATAGTCTCTCTGCCGTCTCTTTTAACAAAAGTATCAGTAACAGGCTCTCTCAATTTTTCCTCTCTTGCTTCGCTGACACCACTGCACATCGGCATGCATTCTACTTGCTTCCCTTTCTGGCATAATGTAGTTTTCCACTCAAGTTTTGGTACCAGGTTATATTTTTGGACCTATCTTTCAAATGTTACGATTAGTTATCTGGTGGGCATTGCACTATTTGGCAAGTTTTCCAGAACATCAGGAAAAATGTAGAAAGAAAATAAATAAAGTATTTGGATGAAAAAAGTTTTGTATATCTTTTTTTTTCATTTTAACGAAACTAAAATCGCGACTCTAGAATTAATGATCAGAGAGCAGAAGTACTGAATTTGTGTAGATTTTTAAATTCCTATCGCAGTCCTTATCACTCGAATGCTGCAAAACATTGCAAAGAAAAATAGAACATTGATCACTTATGGCAAAAAGGGTATCAAAAGGATTTTTTTTACTTGTCATATACCAAAAGGGAAACCAAGAGAGTTTAGTCCTAGTTCAGAAATTTAAGCAAAAATGCAAAATAGGTTTGATTCCTGATAAAAATTTCTCTGTTTCTTCAGTGATATCATTAGAGCAAGTTTGAAAGTCCATAATTGCTCAATAATTTTTGTACGTGAGTAAATTACGAAATTGTTTATTTGCTGTAGATTATATTAACATAATTACGATAACAGTTAATTAAAGAATTAACTTTAACGCCTTATTTACGTTGCACAAGTAAGTTGGGTTTTATCACAACTTACCTACGAGTTAGAGTCACTGAAGCCAATTGCAGTCTTATTTTTCAATAGTTCTCATTGATGTTAATTAAGTGACGTTAATGAAATTACACCTGTTATTAATAATAATTACAGCGAAACGTTGACCAATTTCTTTATTCTTATCACTCCATTGCTCAAAGATACGGCAAATTGTAAGAAAAAAAATAAACATTGAATACTTAAGGGACTAAAAATGTTAAATAATGACTAAAATTTGCAGTTATTTGAGGTAATAAAGGAAAGTAAAAGGAGATCAACTTCTTACATTCTTGCCTATTTGTCTCAGTTCCTTCTGACGTCCCTTAAAACAAAACAGGGCTTTACTACGTATAATTTTGTCATAGTTGGTATTATCTGTTAATTATATAACACTAGTAAAATTAACGTGAACCATAGCAAACCGTTGACGATTTTATTTGTTATCACTGAATGCTTAAAAATGTGTTGATATTGTAAGAACAAACTCATTCCTACCCCAGAAATTTAAAAGAAAAAAATCGGAATCGAGCGTCAATAGGTCATAAATTCCATTAGGCGTTAGGAAAAATGTCAAAAAAAAACTGCGTTAATTTTGCTTAGTTTCTTGTTGCGCCATTGACAACAAATTTGGTCCTAGTTGACGCCAGTAAAATTTGACCTGAATTAACATTAATTATAAAGCGACCCGGGGTTAAAATTTATTAGAAATGGGCCGTTGATTATTTCTTCATAATCACCCAAGTGCATGAAAAAGCCACTTCGAGCAAAAGAAATTAAATATTGTTAATTTTTAGAGTCTAGGTTTTTTGGCTGTCCCTGCAAAAATGGAGGGTAAACTTAGCTTTTATTGAAACGAGACTTGACGGCGAGAGATTTCACCTTACTTACATGTAAGAAATTTAGGCGACAATACAAAAAAGAATACAATTTCCAAAAATCTGAAAAAAATAATTCTTCTGTTGCTTCTAATTTCGTTGTTTTTTTTTTCAATTGTTATTACAGTTACACAAAAAATTCACATCCAACGCTTACACTACTACTTACACTCTTACTCACTTACACTCTTACTCACTTACACTCTTACTTACACTCTTACTCACTTACACTCTTCCTGTGAAGTAATTAAAGGAAATTAAAGCGTAATTGCTCAATATTTTTTATACTTAGTAAGATCCGTTTAATCAAATGACGTCAATGAAATTATACCTGGTATTAATATTGATTTTAATGGAAACGTTGATGATTTTCTTATTTCTTATAAGCTAAATAATTGAAAATTTGTTGATAATGTACGGAGAAATTTTATGTTGATCACTACTGGGAATCAAGGGTTTTGGTAACGTATAAAATTAGATATTCTGAAATTTATTTCAATTTGTTTTTGTCGATCAAAAAGGCAACTCTGAGAGCAACTCTCATAGGCCTGTAATTTAAGCCAACATTCACTGAAAAGCAAGCCATGGACGTATCAATTGACATCGAAAATTTCCCAAATATGTCATCAGTTCTGAGAGAAATTGAGGAACAGATAAACCTGAGGGCATTCAACGCCATAGCGCCGCCTGGAATTACCCAAATTCACAGGAAAATCACAAGAACAAATTCAGTGCTATCGATGGAAAAACCATTGCCAAACCAGCGCTTCATACTGGGACGCCAAACCAGTGATCCAACCGCCCACAAGCGTCAACGTATTTTAAGTGCACCGAGTCCCATGGTCGAGGCTGGTAAAATGAAAGTAGACAATCGACTCACTGCTACAGCACAGAAACTGAGCAAAGAGGAAATGGCGCTGCTGGAAGAAGACATTCTTAAGCCATTGGACGTGTATTCCATTGTGCGCAAAATAAGAGAAAAAACGGTTAGTCACAAGGACCTTTTCCAGTAAGCCTATCAGAGGCACATTTACAATCATTTTCCACTACTCATCGCATTTCGCTCAAACACAGCGACTTTGAGAGATGCAACGAACTGTATTGCTAATTTGAAGATTGAGAGTTCTATCAATTGCTCGGCTGTTACTCTCAGTCTTGTTATTTATTCCTGAAGAAGAAAAGAGCGAATTGTACTTACCAATATAGCCAATGGAATAATTTGTTTGACCCTTGTTGTAAATTAGCTTACAGTTAATTGTTTTTAGTTACTTTTAATTGGGCAATATCGTTTTGTTGTTTACATGACAAATGTAATTTAAGATTTGCCAGAATTAACTTACTAATTAGCAAAAAGGGCGAATTACACTTGGCAATATAGCCGACGAAATTATTTGTTTGAGGCTTGCTGTAAATTAGCTTACAATAATTACAATTACAACTACAATTAATTGTCTTGTTGTTTACGTGGCAAACGTAATTGAGAAATGTTTAATTAACAAATTAGTGAGACGAAATACCGAATAGTACTTGGCAATATAGCCAACAAAATTATTTGTTTGCCTCTTGCCGTAAATTCATCACAATTACTTAACATTGATTATCTTGTAGTCTACGTAGCAAACGTAATCTGTGACTTGGTCCGATTTGCTAGCGCATTAGTGCTGTTAATTGGTTAATTGTATTGTCTGGTGAATTAAAATTTGTTAACAAATCGTTTGTTTTAAAATATATTCAAAATTGAGTTAAGTAAAGTTGTTTTGTACGTTGTGTTTTGTTATGCCGAAAAAAAAAATATGGCGATGACAGCGCCATACTGAAAGGTCTTGTGCAATCAAATTCATTGGAAACTCTCATTTTTTGCTCTCTAAATATTTTCTTCAAGGAGAATTGAAGCAGTTTCCTGATCTATTATGGTTACTCGTCGTGTTTTGTCACCTGGTTTAAATGTCCAGTTATTATTGTTTTCGCCGCGGCTAATAAACAGTTGGAGCCAACGCTCGTCACTGTATTTTTTTTTTTTTTTTTTGGAAAGGGTGCTTCCACGCAGGCTGGTGGTTTGGTCGCTTTGTAATCTTACATTGCTCCAAAATCGCACATAGTGGTGAAAAAGAATATCCATACTTTTTTTCTTTTTTGACCGCCCACCCTCGGTGAATGACACCGGGGGGGGGGGGGGGGGGGAAGGGGCGGAATCTGTCCGAACGGTGCTGACTTTGGACGTTTGTGACTCTTTTTATTATGCAAGCTAAAGTCATCAAACTTGATAAATTCCCGCTTTAAAGCGCCCTGTTCCGCTTTAATAACAATATACTTATTTATGCACTAATAGCTCTCAACAAGCGCATATCAAACACAGCTTGGCTAAATCAGCTCACTCGATCCAGAGGGAAATTAGACCTTACTTAGAGGAAGAATAATATTTAGGTGTTCCAATCTGTTCATTTAGTGTCAGAGACTTTTGAACCACAAACAAAGCAGAACAAGCAGCTCCGAAAACATCCAAAACAGTTCAGTGGACGGCGAGTTTTTTTTAACTTACAAAGGTTTATATTAAGCTGAAAAAAAAAACACTTCAAATGAACCACACCAACAACTGAGTGTCGTTTTCAATAAAACTCTTTGCCCGGAAATGGCGGCCATCCCTCCTTACCATCGAAGTTTTTGCCATACTGATATCGATAACAGTGATCAATCTACTTGTGTCTCCATTAACTGAAGTTTTGAACATCTTAGCAAAAATTGCCATCAAAACAACACATCGGCTTAGAAACAACTGCAACGTTTTGCTGGCCAGTGTAGCAGGAACTGACTTGATGAGTGGCGCGCTTGAAGAGCCACTCATCGTAGCCGAACAAATATGCCACCTTACAGACAGCAAGAAATCCCACTAATTTTGCTTCCTCAGGCATGCTACATCGACGTGCACTCAAATTTCGGTGATCGCTTAACTAGAACACTTGGGTTTACTGCTTAGGTAGGCGGTACTTAGCAATAAAGTATTCGTAAAGATACCAAGACGTGGTGACTAAAGGTCGACGTTTGATCACAGCAATTATCCTAGTTTGGTTACTCCCTGCTTTCCCAACTACATTTTATACCGTCCAGAATGCTTTCACCTTTACTTTTAGCACGATCATAATACTAGTCGGCATTTTGGTTCACATTTTTTGCCGCGCTGCTGTTTACCAAGAGGTTTGAAATCAGCTGCATAAATATAAAACACAGCAAGTATCCGTGGAGGCGAAACAGACATTTCCAACCGAGAAGAAAGCCTTGACTACTACAACAATTGTTATTGGGGCAGTGCTGTCTTCGTTCATGCCGCTGATATCGTCAGTCTTACATTTAACTGTCGCCCCCTTACCAATCGGATCTGCCTGCAGAATACTTATGCTCTGTAACTCACTTTGTATGCCCTTGATATATTGCACAAGGGACAGCAAGTTTAGACGATCCTTTAAGAAACTATCATCATGGCAAACTAAGGTATAACCTGCTTAATTAAAAGTTTCAAAAGCCTGCATTAGACAGTTTAAAAGAAAAACTGTGCATGAAAATGTAAGGATGTAGCAATATTCATGCGCACATAAAATAAAAAAAATTCCAAATGGTTAAAGCTATGAGACAAAACCACTCGCTTTGCTGATTGGTTAAAGCTACCAGATAAAGCGACTTGCTTCGCTTATTATTATTATTACTATTATTGTTATTATTATTATTATTATTATTATTATTATTATTATTATCATTATTATTAATTGGAAATATTATTTCGAAATTTATATGAAAATTGCCTTTTAAAATGATTATTCCAGAACAGGTATTCTACTCCAAGAGTCAGGCCTTGAAGTAGTTTATGTGGCTTTGACTCACACCTACGGATGACGTCCTCGAGTTGGTCGACCAAGGAACATTTTCTATTATAGTTCACACTAAATTATCTCCGTTTTTGATTCATGGTTTAAATTGAAAACGTGACGCAATAGTGCTCCGCCAAGGAGGGAAGCTGTCAGCAAATAGCACCTGTCCAGGGAAAATCTCGGATGGACAGTCCGCTTGAATAAACTTGATAATGGCGTCAGGACGACGTCGAAACGTCGAGGTTTCTTAAGTTTCACTTTAATATTTACCCGTCTCTTCTTCAGCAAGTTTCTATATTTCATACTATAATTTAATACTATAACACTATACAATAGTATGGCAACTGACAAGAACACGGACAAGCCCGAAACTGTAAACGATTGATACAGTAATCCTAGCTGGGCGAGTGATCTTCCAAATTTTGTCTTTCTTGGTTGATAAAACAACTTTTTAGTTCATTTGTAATGAGGGATGTTAATGTTTCATGGCAGTCATATCTACGTATTAGAGTTCCGAAAGAAAGAAAAAAAAAGAATTGAAATTTTCTCCGCATTGTGTTGAGCTCAAGGCAGGTGACATTTTGAAAGTGTTTCTGTTTTCCTCTGAGTCATTGTTATTAACACAATGAAATAGACTGCTTTTGGGATGATAAAATAACAATAATTGCCATTTGCCAATAGGCGTAAATAAGAGTGGGCTCATGCATTTCACTTCTGGATCAATTTTAATGTTGGAGAGGAAAACAAGATAATAAAAGTAGATAAAATTAGTAAAATACCAATTAAAAATAAATGATTTTTAAAACATAATGATTTTTCTTTAATAAGAGTTCCTAAATATTTCAATCGTGTAGATAAATACATGCATATCCTTTCTTTTCAAGATGATGGAGAGTAAAGGAGAGGAAGATAATTAAAGGGGAGGAAATTGCTTTAAGTGTTCTGAAATAAACTTAACTAAAAATGATGCTCAGCGCTTGGGGAGAAGAATTTTAAGGTTGCATTTCACCTGCCTTGCCTTCAAGGTTCAAGACTTTTTTATCATAGAATCGAAATGGTCTGTTGAATGAACAGAAAGTCCGCTTTTTGGCTACATTTCTAGAGAAATGCATTGTAGCCGCAGTTTAACCTTTTAAAGATCTTAAAATCAAAGAAGAGGCCACTGTTGTTTCCGTTTCCCCCGTAATAACAATATTTAAATAGTAATGACATCATTCATGTTCCAATGGTTCTTAACAAGCGAAAATAAAACTCAGCCTGACTCAATCAGATCACTCTTTGCTCTGGATCCAGAAAGCAAAGACCGTACCTAGGGCGAGAATATTTTTTTCAGTGAACCAATCTGACCAGAAAGCGTCAGAAACTGTTGAACAAACCCCTGAAAAATTAGACCAGACAGCTTCAAAACACCAGAAAGATTTCAGTGGAAGCGGTGCATTTTTTAGCTTACGAAGATCTTAGCTGAAAATGAACTCTTCAAATGAACCGTACCAAACAAATGAGTGTCGTTTTCAATATAACTCTTTGCCGGAATGGCAGCCATCCTTCCTTACCAGTGAAATGACTGCTATACTGATGTCAATAACAGTCATAAATCTGCTCGTGCCTCCATTTACTGTATTTTTAAACATCTTGACAATAATTGCCGTCACATCAACAGATCGACTGAGAACCAACTGCAACGTTTTACTGGCCAGTTTAGCAGGAAGTGACTTGATCACTGGCGCTCTCGGACAGCCACTCTTCGTGGCCGAGCAATTATACCGCCTTACAGACAGCATGTCATCTCATTCATTTTGCTTCCTCAAGCATGCCACATCGGTGTGTATTAATATTTCAGTGATCGCTTCACTAGAGCATTTGGCCTTACTGAGTATCGAAAGGTACATAGCAATAAAATACCCGTACAGATACGACGCGGTGGTGAACAAACGTCGTTTAATCACAGCAGTTATCCTAGCTTGGTTACTCCCTGCTTTCGCGACTGCGTTTTATACCGTCAACAATGCTTTTACGTCTTTCTTCCGCAAGATGATAGTACTAGTCAGCATTTTGGTTCTCATCTTTTGCCACTCTGCTGTTTATCAAGAAGCTCGAAATCAGATGCGCAAAATCAAGATGCAGCTAGTGTCTGTGGAAGCCAAACAAACGTTTTTAAAGGAGCAAAAAGCTTTGAATACTACGACAATTGTTATTGGAGTAGTGCTGTTTTCGTTCGTGCCGTTGATATCATTGCGGCTTGTTTTAGTATCATTCTTAACTTCACCTGTCATGTCTTTAGCAATCGAAACTGCGTTCAGATCACTTCCGCTCTGCAACTCACTTTGCAATCCTCTTATTTACTGTGCCAGGAACAGTGAGTTTCGAAGATCTTTCAAGAAACTGTTATTAAAGCAAACTCGTGTAGAACCAGCTTAACAATTTAAAAAGACCCTAGCAACATTAAGTAGCTGTACTGTAAATATGAGTGTAAAAGGAGATTAGAAAACATGACGACATTAAGAAAGGAGATCAAGAAAAACGGGTTCTTACACTGGGCTCCGAGGAGCTTTAGGCCATTGAAGTCGAAAAATAGGAGTCCAAATTTTGACTCCGTTATAAGAAATTAAGAGCGACTTCCCACAAATATCGACCATTAGTATAAATCTACTAGCGTTCTATCACTAATGCTGTTCTCTCTACTCACTATCTATTCTGTTGTAGATAGTGAGTAGAATTTTCCGCGCGCCGTGTGACCTATTTATATCATTTTTCAATAAAAACATGTAGTGTTTGCTGTTAAGTTTTGAACGTCTAGTAGATTTATACTAAAACAATTAGATTATTCGCTCTCGATTTTTATGCGTGATAGTTGATTCGGCCTTCGGCTTCATCAACTATTACGCGATAGAAATTTCGAGCTCATAATCTAATTGTTAAATATCGACTTTTGGTGGCACAAGTGGAAAAATCGATTTCACTTAAATTTTGCTCATAGATAGGCCCTAGTGAGAAACTAAACGGGCTGTAGTTAGTTTTTCCAAATACGGCTTCCTTTCATGAAAATTCGAGAAAAACCGTTTTGCTCGAGTTGAGCTCAAAATCCACTTCCGGTGAGACGCAATTTTCCCAAAATTTGATCGGTTCGCATATCAAACCAGACATGGAAACGAAACTTCAAATAACATGTGTTGTTTTCCTAAGTCTTCTTGTACTGATTACTTTTATGCCCGAAACAGATTTACAAAAACACGCTATAACTGAGAGTTTTTTGCAACCAACTTTTAGCTCTAAAATATGGCAAATTTTGACTATGGGCGATAACTTAGAATTTCATAAAATGACTTTCTGTGGCTTATTTATAGACTGCTTCGTTAGAATATGAAAAGAAATCCTTGGGCAAATTGTTTTAAGTGACCCACAGGGCCTCGAGTTCAACCCCTATTCTGTCGAAAGTGTGGCTTTCGCATTGCAAACAATTGCGTGACACCGCGAGACTTACGAGAGCCTAAAGGAACACCAGAAAAATAATTTAGAGACAGAAATGTGAAAATGTGTAGGTAGAATTTTGCTAGAGAGGCATTTCTTATCTTTTGGCTTTTTTCCTCTTGCTTCTCCTTCTCGGTTTTCCGATGCTTGTAAGTGTATGTTTGTTTGGCGACGGCGAGTTTGAGAAACTACAATCGGGATCGTCGTTGACCTGTGCTAAAAGGAACTGCATGCCTCTGTCAATCAAAAGCGAACTTTCGCGAATCAATACAATTTACCAGTAGTAAAAAGGTTTGTTTTAAATTATTTGTTTGCTAGACGCAGAAACTATAAATAAGAGTTGCGTGACCTATAGTATTGTGAGACGGTTACCGGAAGTGTGACAGTAGTAAAAAGGTTTGTTTTAAATTATTTTGTTTGCTAGACGCAGAAACTATAAATAAGAGTTGCGTGACCTATAGTATTGTGAGACGGTTACCGGAAGTGTGACTGGAGAATTTCGATCTGAAACGCGCGCAGTTTACTTTCTTGATAGACAGGGAAAATTGCAGCTAAACACAATATCGGGGGTAGAATAAACATGACCATAGTGCTTGATGAACTAGTTTCAATTTTAACTGATTTCAAAACGTTTTTTCATGCGTTCAGCCTTCGCTTTTTACCACCTAAGGAATGTTTTACTCAGTCTGAATAATGCTTCATGCCCGGCAGGGTAACTTCCGTGTGAAAGTGACGGAGATGCTGTCGTCTCGCGTAGAGGTGTAAATTGCAGATTTTGGTCTCACGTAAGGTGTTCAGGACAGAAAGCCAATATTTTTACTCATACAGGTATCGCTTAGGGTAGACTATGAACGAGAACTTAAGAGGGGATGTCCACTAACATCGAGCGAGTGGCGGCACATGATGAAAAATAAAATTCCCTCATAAATTTTCCACGGATACCCTATAGCAATCTAAGAAACGTGGTGGAATTTTTTTCTTGAAATTTTTTTTTTAAGCCCGAAAAAAAAAAATTAACATGTTTACGCCACACGTGTCCTGTAAACACGCGAAATAAACGTGTATCATACCTTCTCGTAAACTTCGCTCTGTTTGATTTGCACCCCAGAAAACCCCCATTTTAAGCACGGAAGTTTGCTTTTAAAGTGTGTAGGAAGTAATTGAGTCCTGTTTTAGATCTGTGAATTAATTTTCAAGGTCATGGCGAGCCGCTGAAAATCACTAAAATTCGCTTGCTTTGAATTCTCAATTTGGCACAGTTTTTCAAGAGAAAGTTTTCCTCCCCGGTAAAACACCAAATCACTTGAAATTCAGAATTCTTGAAAGACGAAATACCATTCTAAAATCAGGTTTAAAAATTAGTTTCGGGCTTTTTATCAGCGCCGAGTACAAACGCTCTCAAAATCCCGACAATCACAACATTAACCTGTCAACCAGTACAAACAATAGGCGCGTGCCTCCGACCGAATAGCCGAAAACTTGGAATTTTTTCCTTGTATCCTTTGGTATTTGGATGAAAAGTACAGGATAAAGGTCATATCTAGCTTACCTTGAATAAGATTTTGTCTAAATGCCAGGTTTTGTCAAGTTTTAGGTGTACTGTCCAAGGGCCATCTTGACGCGTGGAATCGACCGTTATCTCCTGGTATCTCCAGATTGACTTTCAACTAATGAATAACGACTCCGCCAACACATTCGCATCCCTTAACGAATGGCAAATGAATTTTTAAAATCTCCCAGTGTTAATTCCCTCAAGAAACTAAATAACTTTGCAGTGATCTCAACATTCATCTCAGAAACCGCACTGTTATTATGGTCTGATTTAACTAAATTTGTCTGTCACGCAACGGGTTCTGGTTAAGTCACAGGATAGGTTTTGGTGATAGATTGCAAAAATGGGAAAGAAATCGAAAGATTAGGACGTCTGAAATAACTTAAGCTATGAAAAAAATTACACAAGATAGAAGGCGATGTAAATAGTGATGGCGTTTGTTTCAGCAACTTGACCGGAATGATCCTTTCCCGTTTTCATCCCAGATGCCGGACTGCCTCAATGTAAAAACAAACCGCAGAGATAGCTGAATTTTTTCCATGATTTAAACTAAAGCATATCGAAGGCTAACAAAGAAGGCATCCATTTGTTTTTTACAAGTTTCCTGAAAATTTTAAGTTCACTTTTCTCTATAATCGTAAGTTTTCAATGCGTAGCACTTGGCTACGACTGTGTTTGTTTACTTACATTCCGTCCTCCTGTTTGGTGTCATGTTACGCCGCCGAAGTTATGCCTGAAATATCTTTCGACTAGTGAAAAAGAGTGATACTACATATGACGGGACTATTCACTACGCAATTCTGACCTGTGAAAAGGAAGTTGCAGATTACATAGATGTACATTTTGTGACGCTCTGGCGAGAGGAAAAAATTGTCACGTGTTCACTAGAAGCAGAAAGTATTAGCTTCCGATAGTCTAAAATAGCAAATTTCAAGAGTTCGACTTTTCAAGTCTAATTAATTTCACGGTGAAGGATTTCAATATTACTTGCAAGCCACCAGTGTTGCGTCGAAGAAGGCGCCTCGAGAAGCTGCCATTTCCTGCAATAATTTGGAAATCAGGCGTGTGAGAATTTCAGGTGCGGCATTATTGGAAACTAGGCAAAATGTCTTAAGTGCGGATCGGCTTTGAGTAAATGTTCAAAAACTGATAATTTTCGTTAAAAAAAAAAGAAAAAAAAGGAAAACGCCAGATTTAACACGCAGCAGTTGTAGAGCGCTTCCTCTATATCGCACCATTGTAAAAGGATAGGTTCTTTGGAGTCCTCGCAGACAGGATCCCTGTCACCGAGTACAATAGCCAATCAAACCATTATCTCCCTTGGCTGCGAATAGAGGTCACTTATTCTTTTCCGAAACTAGCTGCAGGCGTTTGCGCCTCTTACAAGCGATATGAACAAGCAGTTGCTGTTCCAGTTGGAAAAAAGACTTTTCGGGTCACACTTGCAGTGTTGGAATCAGCGATATCCACTCAGAAGTTGAGCTTCGTTGATTTTCTTTTATCACGCGCAAAAGTATTTTTAATTAGTATTCTTAACATGGACCATTTGCCCAGCCCATCGCTCTTGTCTGGGAATAGCGCAGAGGGAACTAATCAACGTTGGTCATGTTGAGTTCTACCAGGGCTGTCTAAGTATGCCTCGAACGGGAAAGTGAGAAAAGCAGACCGTGGAAATGGCAAGTCGGAGTCCAAAGCTATTTTGCAACACATCGGTGTCTTCCCTCCAGTGGGCTCTGGTAAGTACACTTTTTTCTCATACCCACTTTCGTGCATTCCTCGCTGTGATGGCAGACGTCATTAAGCAGATTAACACTACCATACCAGCCCTGAAGACAGTCAGCTTCCGGCAAGACAGCGCTGGCTGCTACCACTGTAGGGCCTGCAGGGCCACCATAGTTTGCGCAGGAGTACTAGGAGCAGAGCTGGGCGTGGTGTTCAAACTCTTGGCTCCCTTCCCTCCCCATGGAAGTAAGGGAGCCTGCGACCGCAAGGCCGGTGGAGACTAAGTCGGATACATTTGTCCTCCTAAACTCCGGACACGATATCAAGATTCCGGTGGAGAACCATCCTTAAGTGTCATCCGGTACGCGTCCATTGCAAGCCGTTTAGTTACCACTTGGAAGATCGATGGTGTGAATATACTGTTTTCTAAAGAAAGAATCCGTCCGTGTATGAAGAGCATATGGCGTGGGACCTATAAGACCAATAACTCCGCTGAAATCTAAGGCCCTGTCATCTGATAGTCTACCGTCCATAGCAGTGCTCTAAGCGAAACCGAGCTCGTTCTCCTCAGCCGTGAGAAGACGCAGAAAAATCGCACAACCAACTGTCTCTTGACAAAAAAGGGGGTTAGTTTCTAGAGAAACTGTGGTGCTGCATCGGTGGGGAAGCGAAACACAAAACTTTGTATTTATCAACTGAGTTGATAAGGTAAATTGAGCCACCGTGAAGAGATTGAAAGCTGACGTTTCGAGCGTTAGCCATTCGTCACAAGGATGGTTCTCCACCTTCGTCACCTGCACTGCTCAGAAGATCAGGCGGAAAGCGACAAAGAGCCCTAAACAACATGAGTTGAGTTTCAAACTCAACTTAATTTTGAGTTTCATGTATAAAATTGTAATCCGCTAGGTTTGCCATAAAATGGTTTCATAAGCTTATAAAGAACGAAAAGGACGGTTCCGGCACCCCTGGCCACACCCCCTGTCTTGAGTAAACTCAACATACATTTTACATTCTCACTCCTGTCTTGAACAATTTTTGAAGACCAATGCATAGAGACCTAATAATAATTTCTTTTTCAAAGCCCTAGCAACAGGCAAGGTTTTGGCAAGGCTTCACTGCCTCTAATGATACTGATAAATACATAAATACCGTTAACTGCCACTTATAAGCCCAACCTCCCAGTTATAGGCCCATCTACCTGTAAACAAAAAAATACATCCGGTATAAGCTCCACCGGATATAAGTCGCCCTCTAGTTTTCCCTGTTTCCTTAATATTAAGCACTCTCACAGAACACTGCGAAGATGAACTCTGAGCTTCTGTTTTGTTGCGTTCCGGTTACGTTCGTGTTGTTACAGTTTTGATTTTGTTTTTAAATTAAAATTGAAACGAATTCGATTTATTGTGACGTTTCAAAGGTTAATTGAAAACTGGTAAATTAAAAACGTATTTCGATCAACACTGCTGTGGCTCATTTCGAAACTTAGAAGCCCCCCAGATATAAGCCCCTCCGTTTATAAGCCCACCCAAAACCCTTACAAAGTTGTATAAGCCCAGGGCTTATAAGCGGCAGTTGACCGTAATCGGTCCTTGGGTCCACAGGTTTTCAAAGTTCTCATTGCTTTGTTTTTGTTTGTTTGTTTGTTTTTTGCTTGCTTTCTTGTTGTTTTTTTTGTTTTGTTTTGTTTCCTGTGCATTTCCCCCCCCCCTGAAGTCAAACCCGACGTCAGGTAAAATCAAGTGCGTGACATTTTGTTGCGTGACTCAAACTAAACAGGCTTGTAAGCTTTCGGCAAGGAATTATCGTTTCGAAATTTTACAACGAATACAGATCAAGAAAAGACGTCTTATAGGAGAAAACTCTTTTGAAGTTCAAATAAGGCAAAATCATTTTATTCCTGAAGGTTCTTCATTTTAACAAAAGGAGGCGGGATGGAAATAAGTCATTTGGGTTGATTGCCAATACGCGATGCTTCAGTGATGTTGTTGACCCCGGACGCCAAGATGGTTATTATGAAAGAGTACGCACAGAACCTGATATTTAGACAATACCATATTCAGGTGAGCTAGACATTACCTTTCTGCTGTGGATTACAACCGAATACCGACCAAAATAGAAGAAATGTCCACATTTTCGGTTATTTGGTCGTAGGTATGTGCCAATTGTTGACGTGTTAATGTTGTAATTATCGGGATTTTGAGAGCGTTTGTGCTCGGCGCTGATAAAGAGCCCGAAACTAATTTTTAAACCTGGTTTAAGAACGGCATTTCCTCTTTCAAGAATTCTGAATTTCAAGTGATTCGGTGTTTTACCGGGGAGGGAAACTTTCTCTTGAAAAACTGTGCCAAATTGAGAATTCAAAGCAAGTGAATTTTAGTGGTTTTCAGCAGCCTGCCATGACCTTGAAAATTGATCCACAAAAGAATAATTTGACTCAAATTACTTGTAAACTCTTCAACAGCAAATTTATAAGCTCAAAACAGGATTGTTCCATGACGCGAATTAAACAGAGCGAAGTTTACGAGAAGGTATGATTCGCGTTTATTCGGGGTGTTTGTAGAGACACGTAGTGCGGTAACGGTTTTGAAATTTTTTGGAGGTTTAAAAATAGTTTCTCAACAAAAAATGCCACCACGTTTCTAGAGCTACCATAAGGTATCTCTGGGCGAAAAACGGAGAATTTTGATTTTTCATCATGTGCCACATATTTTCGATTTCGCTCGGTCTTAGTGGACATTGCCTCTTAAGATTTATGACAATGCTTCTAAAATCGAATAATAGAATACAGAATTCGATGTAAACATCTTTAGAACAATTTAAATCACTATAGCTCCCATTTTGGTTGTCTGTTTTAACACGGTCTCCTTTAGGGCTCAAAATAATAAAGCCTGAGCCACGCCCAGAGCGATCCTTAAGGGTTTTAATTCCAATCTTCCGACGACCATCCCCGTCCCTTTCATATGGGAGTCCCCCCTTCGGGGCTTCAAGTCAATTTAAACTGATGTCAAGGTCGCTGTCACCTGACCAAAAAAAAAATGCTGGCCACTCCTCAGTTTCTTAGCAATAAAAGTCAAGAAGAAGTAATTCTGGTACATTTTCAGAATGGAAATGACGCTAGTAATGCTTGCACTAAATGGCAATTTGGCCTGCCGTGCGTTTATAATATGGGCGACCACAAGAGGGTTCATTATACAGTGGAATCCCGATTTGTCGAACTTCCTAGGGAAACGAAAATTGGTTCGAAAAATCGAAGGCCGCACGAAGTCACGCTTGATTTACGAGGTATTGTTTTACAACAACCGGGAGCGCGACAGATATACCATGGCACTCTTTTAAAGCGTTTAGCT
The DNA here is from genome assembly GCA_964030785.1 of Siderastrea siderea. Taxonomy (NCBI): domain Eukaryota; kingdom Metazoa; phylum Cnidaria; class Anthozoa; order Scleractinia; family Rhizangiidae; genus Siderastrea; species Siderastrea siderea. The sequence continues at coordinate 1,110,472 of OZ034972.1, forward strand.
TTCATTTGAATTTTACTCAAGACTCAAAAGTTAGGACCACCGTATAAACATAATAAACAGCACCCACAGGAAAGCCAGGCCTAATGAGTGGCCATTCAAATGAAAGGCACTGGGCAGTACTTTCCTTGGTACTGTTTACTGTGTAATAGAAGGTGGTTCTACCCTGCTTGAGTCTGAGACGTGTGACAACTCAAATGAAAGCCACGAGCAGTACTTTAAAAATTTTGGACGGGCTTGAGAAATCGAAGGTTGATTTCTTATAAATTTCTTCCATGGGAGGCAAGAATTGGTTCAAAATATCATGAGTTCCGAAAAATCGAGGGTTCGAAAAATCGGGGGTAAAATTACAGTGTTTGACTGAAGCAAATCCAGGGGAAACGCCGTAGTTCGAAAAATCGGGAGGTTCGAAAAATCGAGGGTCGAAAAATCGGGTGGTTCGAAAACTCGGGATTCCACTGTAGCACCCTAAGTAACAGGATAATTGAAGCAAAGCAGCCACAGTAATATTGTTTCTGTATTCTCCTGCGAGAGAAAGTCAAAGCAACAGACGAGAAGGCATAGGGATTTGTGGAGCGTTTCGTGTGCATGTGCCATAAATTAAGAGCTTGAATCACTCCTTACCACGAGTTACTGCTATGGTATATTTTTCTACACATCGTTGCCGAGAAAGATAGCAGTTTACTTCTCCGCTAGTATCCTCAAACCATCAACATTATTGCGTCTTTTAAGGCTCGAAATGGATCGCTTGCGCAGGCTCCTCTCTGGCCTATCAAATAATCAGTAAGTAAAGCAATAGCGCGTACCCGAGTAACTTGCATTGCATCTGGGAAGTAACTTGTATTGGCTAGAAAAAGGTTTTTTTTCTAAATATGTGTACAATACTTTTGCAAAGAAACGTGCTTTCGTTTGCTCATTGTTATCGTTCACAAATTGTAGTGAGTTTCAAATGGCCTTATTAAAGTGGCGCTGGAATCTCGAACCCTCATTGGAAGTGGAAGTTGACGATAGCTCTATTTAACTCTTTACTAAAATGAGGGAAGCCAGCGAAATTGGCTTTTTTCAGAGTCCGTTGTTGGTTAAACAATGAGTTTTGTTCCCGTTCCCAAAGGCGGCTAGAGCGATTGTTTGGCCTATTCAAAAGAAGCACTCTCGGAGACTTCTATTTCTTTCTACCTCATAGTTTGATTTTGCAAAGCTTCCAGCTGTTGCTTCAAATGAGGAAAAAACGCTTTACAAAAAGAGGAGAGAAATCTTGGTTACATTAACACCTGGTTAAGTGTAAATCATGGAAGAATGGCTTCAAAAGAAAACTAGCTTCCATGGTGTTGTCCAAAAACAACGCAGCCTCTGGAAATAAGATTGCAACGATAGGGTGGTGCTTCTGGGAACCACACCCCTCAAGTGTAGTTGTCACTTAGCATTGAAATTTTTCAAAGTGGTTTGGCTAAAAACGCAAGGTTCTCTCAAAAGCGCACTTTCGTTTTGCATATTCAGTCAATTCCTATGGAGGTGCCTGCTCAAAAGCCGGGATTGGTCAGCGGTGTGCACTCTCACTTTGCCCAGCGATAATAGTGATGGTTTGGGGATAAAAGTGTAGATGTACAGTGCTACCTAACTTGAGAGATATCATGCAAAGTCTAAAACTAAATTTGAGCACACATAACCAATTATAATTTCTTGCACGACCAGCGCCACTGACATCCCGGGCAAAAGCATGTGTTTGATTTTGTTACATTACCATAAGCATAGAGAGTGCAAAAGAAAACATGCCAGAATTGCTCTTTCTTGACTAAAAATCGCTAAGAAACTACGGTTAAAGAAATGCTATGCCAGCACCTTTTTTTGGTTAGGTGTCAACGACCATGGAAATGGATAAGACGTTAATGATTTAACGTAGGAGCGCATCCAGCGGGGAACGGGAGGGGGGGTGCCACCCCCGTCTGTGGGGTTGTTTAAGCTTGAAAAATCCATCCTAGATCTGCAAACGGGAACTTCTAAAGTCGGCATGCGCAGCGAGCCTAAAATGACGTTAGTGTATTAAAATGATCGTGAAGCACTGTTTGAACTAAGTAAAAGCTTCTTTCAGGGTGGCTTCTTTTGTGGGTACATCCTACATGCGGAAACAAGAGGCGAAGGCTCAACTCATCAAAAGCATGTTATGATTTTAAAATCAGTTAAAATTGACACTAGTTAATCAAGCTGACCAAAAATCGTTTTCATTCTACCCGCAATATTGCGTTAAGTTGTAATTTTCCCTGCCTATCACAATGGCCCAGTCTAAAACATTCCGTTAAGGACATATAGAATTAAGTGAACTGCGGGCGTTTCAGACATTCTCCAGTGACATTTTTTAGCGCCAGTCTCATTCTGAACAAATGTGTTAACTTTGTGTTACACAAGCTTTTGAAATGCACAATAGAATGTGCCAGAATAACTTCTTGTTGACTTTTACTGCTAAGACACTGAGGACTGGCCAGCGCCTTTTTTTGGTCAGTTGTTAGCGACCAGGTAAATTGTAAGGTTTTTAAATGATTAAACGGGAACTTAATCGACGAAGAGCCCAAAATGACATCAGTTTAATATAAATTCATTACACTATATTCAGACAAAGTAAAACATTCCTAAGGAGGCTGAACGCATGAAAAAACTTTTGAAATCAATTAAAATTGAAACTAGTTCATTAAGCACCATAGTCACGTTTATTCTACCCCCGATATTGTGTTTACCTCCAATTTTCCTGTCTATCAAGAAAGTAAACTGCGCGCGTTTCAGACATTCTCCAGTGTTACTTCCGGTGACCGTCTCACAATACTATAGGTCACCCAACTCTTACTTATAGTGTCTGCATTCGTCTAGCAAAGAAATAACTTAAAACAAACTTATTACTAGTGGTAAATTGTATTGATTTCCGAAACTCCGCTTTTGATTAACAGAGGCATGCAGTTCCTTTTAAGCACAGGTCAACGACGATCTCGATTATAATTTCTTAAACTCGCCGTCGCCAAACAAACATACTTACAAAACTAAGAAGGAGAAGCAAGAAGAAAAAAGCCGAAAGACAAGAAATGCCTCTCTAGCGAAATTCTACCTACAAATTTTCACATTTCTGTCTCTAAATTATTTTTCTCGTGTTCCTTTAGGCTCTCATAAGTCTCGGTGACTTGCGGTGTCACGCATTGTTTACAATGCGAAAGCCATATTTTCGACAAAAAAGGGGTTGAACTCGAGGCCCTGCGGGTCACTTAAAACGATTTGCCCAAGGATTTCTTTTCATATTCTAATAAAGCAGTCTTTAAATAAGCCACAAAGTCATTTTATGAAATTCTAAGTTATCGCCCATAGTCAAAATTTGCCGTATTTTAGAGCTAAAATTTGGTTGCAAAAAACTCTCAGTTATAGCGTGTTTTTGTAAATCTGTTTCGGGCATAAAAGTAAGTTAGATTTTACAAATTTCTTTGTTAATCAGTACAAGAAGACTTAGGAAAACAACACATGTTATTTGAAGTTTCGTTTCCATGTCTGGTTTGATATGCGAACCGATCAAATTTTGGGAAAATTGCGTCTCACCGGAAGTGGATTTTGAGCTCAACTCGAGCAAAACGGTTTTTCTCGAATTTTCACGAAAGGAAGCCGTATTTGGAAAAACTAACTACAGCCGGATTAGTTTCTCACTAGGGCCTATCTATGAGCAAAATATAAGGGAAATCGATTTTTCCACTTGTGCCACTGCTAGGTCGATATTTGTGGGAAGTCGCTCTTAAATATTTGGCTACACGATAGGGTTAAAATACGATTTCGATTTTTAGAGTTAATATACGATTTCACTAGCAATCTTGATAGTGAAATTTGGATCTTGAAAAGGGAAAGTTTGTTTTATCATATTTAGGATTTAGTTTTTCCCTTCGAGTTTTTCTAGATAGAGTATGTCGAGTTGGTTTCATTGGGAGTTTTTCTAGATAGGGTTTGTCGAGTTGGTTTCATTGACAGATCTCGTCGTGGTGAAAAAAACTCCATGTACATTCCCGGAGGCTATACGCTGTAAAGGTTTGGGTGAGGGTATGCCGCTGAGACTCTGAAAGCCTTACCGTATTTCACGGCTATGATCAGCTGCATTGTGCAACCCTGTTCTAGATTAGACACCAAGAATTCCTAATCTACTTAAGACTTGCCAAGTGTTAACTCTTAGTTTTCCCATAAATGATACGGTATACTAGACCAAAACCCTCTGATCTTTATACTGTAGAAAGACTAAACCAGCTGGAAATCATATCCTCGCAGCCGCAAATACTCATATAGCTTAAATATAAGAGTTCCCCTCCCCACAGGCTGTACCCATCAACTCATCACTACTATTGTTTGAGATTGTAACTCTTCAACTCAATATGGTAGTTTTGAGAGTAAATATAATGAAATAATCATGTACGTGAACTGCGGATGAAATACGAAAAGATGATTCAGGCTTGAACGGGAAGGCTGAGCTTTTTCAGGTTATTCTTTTATCAACTGCTTAAGTCGATATCTTTAACTGCGAAGGTCATAATCATCATTTCTTTTGCTTGTGGTAGCTTTGGTGTTGACTCTGCACTGTACTAATCAATGAAGATCAGAATTAAATTAAAACAAAATCAGTGATTTGATTGTGCACGATAACATGCAAAGAAAGTGCATGGCCGGAATATTATTCTTCAAGGCAAGGAGCCTACGAGACGCCTTTTGAAGTGTTTCAGTGTTGAGGAGGTTGACTTAGCTGCTTGACGTTTATTCAAGGAGAAAACGAAGATTTTAATCTTACCACTAAGTCAATAGGTTGAATAAATTACAGTAAACAAAACAAATCTCTTATCGTATCTCTCTCTTAACGCATTGCACGCAATAATAAAATAATAACCGCTAAAGAATTGGGCCTTTTCTGAAGTTAGTAACTAGGTAAATATACACTGCTTGGCGTGAGGTTTTGAATAGAATATAAAATCTGAGCATCATTTTAGTTTCCTGACCAAATTAAACAAAGGAGCAATACTGAGCTTGCTGAAACTGAATATTTAGAGCTTGTGTGTACATAAAAAAAAAGAATTGATAGTCACAAAAAAACTTGCCCAATAATTCTAGGTACACCCTAGAAAATCGCGCTCAAAAATATTCAATTGACAAGTTGGTTTGTCTCCGCACTATTTGAGCTCCCTCCCCCGTTCAATGTTTAGAGCGGCAGGTGTGTTTCAAGTTGACAAGAAAACTTGAAACTTGAGTTGGGGGTTGGGGGGAAGGGGGGTGGGGGGGGGGGGAGGTGGGGGCTTGAGTGCAACGTTTTCTGGAAACTTGTGTCCCAAGATCAATAATCTCTTTTTAGAACATAACTGCAGAGTAGCTTGCATGTTCCTTCTTTAATCAGTAATGCGAGATGTTTCCCACATTGAAGAAGAACTGGGAATGTTGACTAGAACAGAACTGCAGAGTAGCTTGCATGTTCCTTCTTTATTTAGTAATGGGAGATGTTTCCCACATTGAAGACTGAAAAACTGGGAATGTTGACTAAAACAACTAGAAATAAACCAAGCAAGTGTCCAAGCTCGGTACAGTCTCCCTGTGGTTCGATGGCTACAACAGAAGGAGACTGGTTTCGATCTTCGGCAGGGACTCGGCCTCAGAGTTTTTTTCTAGGAGATCTCATGCTCTTCACATTCTGAATAGTCAGTGTACTGTATTAAAAAGCTCAATTCTTAAATCGAGGTTTTTAAAAGAGTATTATTTTTTATATACTTTACTTTAAATTAATACATTACTTTACTTAAATACCTACATACGTTATTTATTAAAGTCAATAAAACACCTTGGTCATGTGCGATAATATGCATAAAACACGAAAAGACAATTTAGTTCAAGCAAGTGGCAATTTTCAAATCATGTGACTGCCTCAAAAGGTGAAACCTTGGCGAAACTGATGCGTAAATATTCGAATTTTTGTTTTTGCTCCTTTGCTTACCGCAAAAATAGAGAAATCAACTAATTAAGTGGACGAACTCATCTACATTCTACAATTTATCACTATAGTAAAAGTGCACAAGAAGTTTCTTACATCGGTGCTTAGTAGACAAACAATGAATATCAACAAAAAAAGGGTTATATATGAGTTAATCCATTTGTCTAGATGAGGAATTATGGAAACAAAATGTGCGCGAGTTTTTAGGGAAAATGGTCACTAGCACGAATGCAAACAGCACTGTAGGAAAGTACTGCTAATTAGCTTTAATTTGAATGGTCACACTTCAGTTTAGAATTTCATCTGCCGATTCAAAAGAAGATGCACTTTCTACAGCGTAACAAAAAGTACCACGGGAAGTACTGTTCGATAGCTTTCATTTCACATAATAATAATAATTATAATAATAATAATAATAATAATAATAATAATAATAATAATAATAATAATAATAATGGCTTATTAACGAAATCCACAGGGTGGCTCTTCCTTCATCACACATGTTCAAAATAAATCATCTTTTCACAGCAAAATAATCATCTCGCACCACAGGAAAGTAATGCTGAAGAGATTTCATTGACATCTCAGGATTTGGTATTTCATGCAACATTCAAAGGGTAGCTAAAGGCTTAACCGCACCACCATCACTTCACGTAAGGTTTGAAAGAAAGACGAAGGAAACGTGTTAAAATGAGCTTTACTTGCAGCTTCTTCTAATTTACTTTGGCGATGTGCTTAGATTGGGAAATGAAGCAAGCGTCTTGACCATGAAGAATTCTGTCTCATAGAAAATGAATTTCCAATATCCACGTTAAGTCGTTTTTGTGATTCTTTGCACGTATATATCATTGTATATATCCAGATTTATAATTTCTGGAAGTGTATAGGCTCAACCTCCAATATCGAATGTCTGAAAAAAAGTAATAATCATGCAAGACTGAATTTCTGATTGAAAATATTGGGATAATTTATCAACACAACTAAAACTTTTGATCTACAATAATGTAACAGCTGGGTAAAAATTAAGACGATTTCCGCTCAACGTTCGAGCGGTAAGTGCAAAAATTAAGTTACCAAGAAAATACTTGCAGCACTGTCACATTTTAAGAACAGATAAGAAGAACTTATCGTTACTTTTGCTCCCCAGCTAACCCCGCAAGAGAAAATTGGATTTGAAGTTATCCATATTTCAATTAAAAGGACGCTTCATGTCAGTTCAAAACAAAATGGCGCCCGTTTTTAGCGTACTTTTACGAGATTTGAGATTAATTTTCTTGGGAATGCTTGAGAATTTCATCGCGGGGTCACTTGGGCAAGTGAACTAGAGTGAGATGTTTCAAATAGCATTGAAAATGTTACCATGCTATGAGTCGCTTTTTGGTAAATATTTTTTGCACTTATTGCTCGAACGTTGAGCGGAATCCGTCTTAATATTCTCAACACTTTCTTCGCTTAGCATCGAATGTTATCACACAGAAAAGATCCGAAAACAAAGCTATTGCTGCCTACGTTTTCCTTGATTCAGTTTCTTCAGTTATACGGAAAATCTACCAGAAAATTTACTACTTTTTTACTTGTACGTGATGGCTGTAACGGATGGTTTTGGTGTCAACATATATTAGTATGTCCACGAATTTTGCAAATTCATATTTTTAAATACGAGGTAAAATGATCTACAACTTGCCACTTCTTTTATTCGTCGCCACGGATTCCTAGAAGAGGGAAGCCAAAGCGTTAGAAGTTCCATTCATCCTCAGCGAACAAAACTTGAACATGTCTCTAACAATCACCTTGTTTCTCTTTATTGGAATTGGCAAGTGCATTTTGATAAGTATTTGAACTCCCTCACCACCGCACCAAAGTACTGCTTGAAAGGTTTGGTATAAACGGCTACACCTCACGCCTTCATCCACAACAAACTCCAAAAATAAAACCAAATTAACCAAACTAGATTAAAATACAAAGAAGAATAATATATTTCGGATAATTTCAAAAATGCAGTTCTGATAGATTTTAGCTAGTCATCAGTCTTTTTAAAAGCGTCCAGAGTCACAGCCATTGAAACAATGTTTCTTTTTTCGATTACAGGCATAGTCCTTTTCCCAAGGGAAATGCAAAAAAAGTGTTAAGAACTAATAACAAAAACGTTGCAAGTTATAGTATTCTTCTCTCTGGATCATTTTGTACGTATTAGGAACTAATCGTCCAATCAGATTTGTTATAATTCTCATTTTAAGCATCATTTTAACACACATAGCATCATGAATTTTTGTTTTTGTTTTAATTTATCAAACAGGTTATGTCTTTGGAGTGTCCTTGGGTAGGTTGCATTTTTTTCTCCCTGTATAACAGTACTTTATTCGGTAAGAAGCAACGCCATTGTAGGGGCAGCTGAAATTCTCTATCATATACTGTCTACAAGTTACTTTTTTTTAATTAGAATGAAGCTACAATATAATTGTAATTTTTACAATTCCTTTTAGTGGTAAAACGTTTGTTTAGCAATGAAAGGTTTTTCAAAGAAAATGACAGTTGTTTTAATAGATCATCGAGGTACTGTATCTTTTCAACAATGTCTAGACCAAGCTCGCATTTCTCGTTACAACCTTCAGAAGACACTTGATATGCTGAATTAGATGCTTGAACAAGTGAACAACCATCTTTAATTGTGTTTATAAATTTGCGGAAATATTTTGACTGTCATCCACCAGCAAATATTCCGTCCACTTTTTTTCTTTCCTTTGTAGCCAGTGCATCCTCTTCTACTAAGTTTTTAATTTTCACACCTCGCTAGTAGAAAATTCTTAAGTCTGTCTCTCACTTTCATGTGATTTCTTTTTTATCTTTTCCAATTATACAGATGCGTGTAAGGCTATTCCCCCAATGAATCGAACTGACTGTGGCTATCTTGGAATAGACCAGAAAACTTGCGAAGACCAACCAAGCATTGTT